>PVJX010022608.1:0-30329 GCA_004027295.1 Dolichotis patagonum
ACCCGTGTGCCCAGCACATTGGGAGTGAGGCCCAGCAAAGAGCTCTGGGCTGAGGGGTGGAAATCCCCGGGCTGCAAGATTTTAAAGTGCTCCGGCCAGGGAGAGATGCCAAAATATCAGGCAACCATCTTCCACTTTCAAGTTTTGATTTTCATTTCAAATGCACAAAATCCCCAAGCCTTCCCTCCTCCCCGCCCTATGCAGCAGCAGCCGCTTCCTCCAAATCTCTCTCAGCTGAGCCGTTGCCCGTAACAGCATGCCATTTGGCCTTTATCAAGGGAAAAACCTGTGTGTGTGTCTCTGGAACACCCACAGCTGAATGTGTCAGATGCCGTTGGCTACTTTGGTTGGTGGCGTTGTATGGTGGCTTCCCTGCAGTCAAGTGGGCCGCTCAAGGAGTTCTTCAGTGATTTGGTCTAAACTGAGGAATGCTTGGTTCCTGCAGAGAATGCTTCAGGAGAGGACAGATTCCCTTTGCTTTTCCTTTGGGAGGGCCCAGGCTTCCTGGAAGTGTCTCTCGCAAGCAGAAAAGAAACAGAGGTATGCTCCAGCCAGCTCTCCCCATGGGGCCGTGATGGATGCTGCTTATTCCCAGATTCTCAGGACCTGGCTGGCACGGTGCCCAGTGATCTGTGCGCTCAGGTCATCTCCACACTGCCCTGGGCTCTTGCTCTGGTGCCAGACTCAGAGTAATTAGAAGGGAGTTGAACAATCGTGGAAAATGATGTTTGCCAGCTACAGGCCCTTTTTATTATCTCTGCAGGTTGGGCACTGGGCTGATCAGGTAGGGTGGAGATAATTTTATTACTGGGTCTCCCGGCCCCTGCTCCTAGCTGGGGTTTCAGAGCCTAACGATTAATCTCTGCACACGCCAGCCAACACCCCTTGTCTCAAACGGCTGCAGTCCCTGGGGGTGTGGCCTGCATGGCAGCTGTTCCTCTTCTGATTTCTAAGGATAATGTCAAGTGCCTCGAGTGTGTGAAATTCTGGCTGGAAGTGAATGATTGAAATGCTTTTTCCATTAAGCCACCTCCTTTCTGATATAGGTATTTTCCTAATAGCCCTTATGCAAATAGCAGTGAAAAGTAGGAAGTGGTAAAATGTCGAGTGTCCTCAGCTCCTGGCGGCATGTTCAGCTGAAGCCTTCTGATTTTCCACCAAAAAGAAAGAAAGAAAAAGAAAGACAGGCACCAGCCCTCAGTGTGGCACTGGCAGAGGCAGCCAGGAGGCCTGAGTCGT
The DNA here is from genome assembly GCA_004027295.1 of Dolichotis patagonum. Taxonomy (NCBI): domain Eukaryota; kingdom Metazoa; phylum Chordata; class Mammalia; order Rodentia; family Caviidae; genus Dolichotis; species Dolichotis patagonum. Next base: position 1,240 of record PVJX010022608.1, read on the forward strand.
TTTCTTGTCTGCTTCGTGGAGGGCAGGATTACAGTTAGAACACTGAGCCATTATGGGTCTCTAGATCACATATTGCGCTTTATTGTCTACACAGCCAGTGGGGGTTATTGATTTGCAAATGGACAGCATTCCTTTCCAGCTCCCTTGAAGGAGGCTGGAGGGAAGCTCTTTTCCGAGGGAGAAGACTCGCTCATTCTTTGCAGAACGTTTCTTGCACAGCCCGCCTCTTGCTTTTTAGGACCTGCGCCATCGGGAGCCAATGCACATGTGTGGTGTCCATTTGCGAGGGAGGCAGCCACTTGGCAGACATCCCCAGAGGCCCAGTGCGCTGCTTGTCACAGAGGCTGCCACAGTTGGCTTCAGGCTCGCCATGTGCGAGGAGGAGGAGGACAGTGTCCAGAGACAGCTTGTGACAGTCCACCCTCCCCAAGTGTGTAAATAGATCCGCAGTGGGTCCTGGGCCTGCTTTCCTTTGTGGATTCCTCTGCTTTCTTGCTAGGGCAGGGGCGAGTAGTAATTGGATCAAACCCAGGGCCTTGAACATGCTAGGCAAGCGCTCTGCCTAGGAGCTGCCTCCCTAGCCCTGAAGAGCTTTACGCCACCCTTGAGTTGGTAGAAACCCCCACCTGTTCCATTTCACGCATCCTCTTCTCATCTTCTCCCCATCATACACAGATTCTGGGGATGATGCATCTCAGCCAAGTGACTCTCCACTGCCCCCTTTCTTTGTGCTAGAGGCAGGAGTAGCATCATGGGCTCAGGCACCCTTTCCAAAAAAGAGACAGGCAGTATCCTTCCTTTGATTCTAAGATGCCCACTGTAACATCTCTAAGGTTGGGTGTATCTGGAGATCAGTGCTGTTTCATAGTGTAACTGGTCTGTTGGTTTCTTCTTTCTTACAGGTACAGATGGTCCTTGACTTATGATGCTTTGACTTAACAGTTTTTGACTTTACCATGATGTGAAAGAGTTAGACATTCACTGGATCTTTGCTTGGAATTTTGAATTTTAATCCTTTCCCAGGCTAGTGCAGTGTGTAGGTTTGATGGATGTTTGTTATTGTCAACCTGTTTGGCTTGAGAGGCACCAAAGGGATTACTAAAGCACACCTCTTGTGACCTTGGGAACTGTGTCTGGTCCTTGGTCCATTTTCCTCTTGGCTTATCCTCTGCTGTTTCCTGAATGCCAGTTGAGCAGCTTTGGTCCTTCATGCCTTTCTGCTGTGGTGTTTCCATTGGGAGCAGCCAACCATGGACTGAAGCCTCTGATACCATGAGCCAAATAAAACTCTCATTTAGATTGTGAGTGTTGGGTATTTTGTTTCAGCAGTGGGAGAGCTGAAAGATACAGTGGTCCAGCACTCACTGTAGCTGCTGGACTGAAGAGTAAGCCACAGCCCTCCATGATCATAGAGGGAATCCCCCGATGCTGTACTGCTGGCCTAGGATGCTAAAGGCCTTTGACCTTACGATGGGCGTATGTGGACGTAGCTCCATTGTAAGTGCAGGGGCGCCTGCACGTGTCTTAGTAGTGCATCTTATAGCATCATAATTCAAAGAAACAGGAAGTAATCGAAAGGCCAATGTCTGATTCACCCCTCCAAGATGGCTTCCAACCCTGCACGAGCCTTCTGTGTGTGATAGAAAAGGCAGCATGGTGGGTATCACCTACAGTCATGCCTCCTAGTTCCAGCACTTTCTTCTGAGGACCTTTGTGCCACTTGACTGTGGCCACCATCTTCCTTGATAATTTACTTTTGCCTCCTGTTACCCCTGGAAACATGGCCCTTCACTCAGACCTTATTGCCCTGCCATTTAAACACTGGCAGCCCATCATCTCCCCAGTTGTTCTCTCCTGGACTTTAAAAATGTTCGCCTTTTCTTAGGCTGCGTTTGTGGCCCTGGATCGTTTTAGGCTGTTTGGATGACCCTGCAGCTTTTGTGTGATTTGGACACTTGAGTTCTCAAGTCCCAGCTATAATAGGACTGTCAGCTAAATAGCTCTTCTGTCCTCCACTTAATGGAAATGAGTCTTGCTTACTCCTGTTGTCCCTGAGATGTACTGATGAATCACCTGAGGGCATTGCTGGCATGACTGCCCCCCCCCAATCCTAAACCCACTTTCCATTGCTACTTCCAAGGCTCAGGGGCGCTTTTCTGCCTCTTCCTTATCCTTCTCTGGGAGAGGCTGGTCCCCAGCACCACCTCAGTCCTCTGCCCCTACCCTCCTGTGTTAAGGCCCTGCTCTTCTGGGGTGTTGGGTGCCAGGGCCCAGAGCTAACCAACTCCTTCCTTAGTTATCCTCGACCATTCCTCAAGTCCTGGAGACCTCTCCCCTCTCACTTTCATCCCTTAGCAGTTATCTCAGTAAAGTTAGGAGAGGCTCCCTCTACCCTGCTGTTCTTTCCTCTTTAAGAAAATCAATCAGTCGGTCAGTCAGTCAGTCAGTCAATCAGGGTGCCTCTAACCAAGCTTCTCTAGAAAGATTTAAGAAAGAAAGAAAAAGAAAGAAAAAAAGAAAGAAAGAAAAGAAAGATTACAGCGTCCATCCAGTCCTGTGAAACTCCTCTTTGGTTCTTGTTAGTATAGTTTTTCTTTATGAAAATCAGATCCACTTTCATTTCATGAAGGATCAGTGAAGTTCTTGTTGGTTGGAATAGAAACTGCCTCTGTTATACAAGGGAACGGATGGATTCCAGATGCCACACAATTCCTTACAAATGGACTTTGGAATAAAACCTCACGTGTAAGGTGAGGATTACTTTTCCAGTGAATTCTGGAGCTAAGATGCCAGTGTACTAGAATTTTGCACTCAAAGATACATCAAGCATGGTGGCATACACCTATTACCCCAGTACTCTGGGAGGCTGAGGCAGGAGGATTACAAGTTGTCTCAAAATAAAAAAGAGCTGAAGATGTAGCTCAGCGCAGAGGTTCTAGGTTCAAGCCTCAGTACTGTACCCCCACCAAATTGACCCACCAACCATGCTTTGACCTCTATAAACTTGCTTTGATCTCTGCAAACATTTTTCTATTTTAAAATTAAATTATAGGGGCTGGGAGTTTAGCTCAGTAGCTGAAGTGCCTGCCTGGTAAGCACGAAGTTATGAGTTCGATCCCCGGCATACATGCACACACAAAAAAATGAGAAATAAAATTAAATTATAATTTTAAAAAACACACCCATAGTCTGGAAGGGCATGGAGTACAGGAAGTGAAACCTCACCCTTTCTTGCTTCTCTTAGCATCTGTCCTAGGCCTTTCCCTGGTGTGTCCATTTGGTTTGACCTCGGTCTGTTTAAAGGTCACAGAAATGTTCCGTGGAGTTAGTGACCTTTGGGAGAGGCTGGTCGTAGTGGCATGGTGCACCCTGGACGACCTCAGTCCCGGCTGCTATGGCTTCCTGTCTACAGCCTCTCCTCTCTGCTAAGTGACAAAGAGACAGCCTCAAATGTCCCATAAAGAAAAGCACCTCTTGCCATTTTTCTCAGTGATGCAGCAAGAGCCCTCCTGCCACACGCTCTCCTCACACAATGAAGATGTTTTCCTGAGGGCCTGCCGTGTTCTGGGCCACACGCTCAGTCCAGTGGCGGGAGCAGAGGAAAGCAGCTAGCCTCGCCTAAGTCATTTCTAGGCTCGGGTGACAAGAAGAAACCAATTGCCAGCCTTTTCGGTGGCTCTCAGGGTAGGTGCTTACCAGGATTCCACAGTGAGAGGACACGTGGCCCTCGGGGTTGTCCTGTTGACTCTAAGCTGAGGAAGAAAACATGCCTGGGCACACGCATCTGTGTGCAGGGATTCTCATGGCTGTCTTGCTGATAAAATTAAAGACAGCCTGAAGGTCCGAAGAGAGGAGAGTGGTTAAATAAGCTGTTTTGCACCCATGTTTAAAGCCAATTGTGATTTTTCAGTGCACTCTCCCTTATAGCAGCCACCGGTTTTATCATTTGCTTTGTCGTACAGTTGTCATCGAGTGTCCCTCTATCCATTCAGTAATCCCTCTTATTGTTTCTTTTTAGGGGAATGCAGTTTACAGTAACTTGCAATCGTCAGTGCACGTTAGCCTGAATACGTCAGCACACTTGTCCCTAACCAGTGTTTCATGCTGTTAGCCTTTTCTGTGGAGGGAACATTTATAGGAAATGACATGTATAAACCTTAAATGTACAGTGGTACCTCAGTTCGTGAAGGTAATTCTTTCTGTGATTCTGGTGGCAAACTGAGTTGAGGAGAACCGAATTAAATTTCCCCAGGAGATCAAATGAAACCTTAACATTGAATATGATTCGGTTCTCATGTAATTCGGTTTGCAACCAGAATTGTGGAAAGAATTAAGTTCATGAGCCGAGGTACCACTGAGTATTCTGAGGAGTTTTCACTAATGAATGCTCTTATGAAGCACAAATCCTTTGTCAAGAAATAGAACATTATTAGTGTTTTATTATTAAGCACACATATTTACTCATGTATATATTTATGTGTGTGTCTTAGTTTACTTTCTTGTTGCTGGGGCAAAATACCCAACACCCATAAGTTAAAGGAGGGAAGGTTTATTTGGCTCACAGTTTGTGGAGGTTTCAGTCCATGGTCGGCTGGCTCCAAGGCCGGATGGCGTGGCAGAGGGGCATCGCAGAGGAGAAACAGGTCATGCTGTGGCAGGGAGACACCATCAAAGCAGCCAGCCCGCATTTTTTCAGTCCCTTTAGATTCCATCCAGGCCACAAACCTGTTGATTGGCTCGACCCACATCCACGCTGGGGCTTCCTGCATTAAATCCACTGAGCCACACACAGAACTGTGCTAATCCAGCTAGGGGACTAATCCAGCCGTCACACACCCTAGATCTATATTCATACACCCACGATCCACCCAACTCCAAGGAACCCCACCTGTGAGTGCAGGAGGCTTTGGAACATTTACATAAAATGAAATTATACAAACCTTAGTACTGCAGTGTACAAGCCATAACACAGTGCGATGGAATTCCAGGGATGGTTTTATCTTCCTCATTATATTATTCTTTATTTTTCAACCGGTATGCAATGAGCATGTGTATTCACTCTTTTGTTTCATAAGTAGGTATTGATCACATGCTGTGTGCTGGGCTCTGCCTTAAATACAAGGGCTCAGTGGCTAAAGGTCTTGGAAGTGCCCTGCCATTTGCAGTGGCTAGAGCAAGAGAACAAAAGGAAATGAGGCTGGAGGTAGTGAGTGATGGGTGGAGGGTGTTGGGAACCTCTAAGGAGGTCATATTAAAGAACTGAGGATGTGAGGAGAGAGCCAGGTAAAGGCCAGGAGGGCCATGAGGAAGGGATGGGCTGGTGCAAGGGTCCTGGAGCAGGAAGGGGGAACCGCTATCATGAGTGGGGAGATGGAGAGGAACGGAGGCCTGGGAGGAAGGGCAATGCTTTCCAAAGCCTTGCTGGTTAGGTAGGGAGTTAGGAGTCTGCCAGAAAGTGCCTGCTCTGTGGACAGCTGACTCTTCCTGGGTGAAGAGAGGAGAGCGTCAGAAAGGGAGATTGTGACCCCAGCACTTGGGAGGCTGAGGCAGAATGATCATTGCCAGTTTGAGGCCAGCCTGGAATACATAGTGAGACCCTGTCTCTAAAACCTGAAATAAATAACCAAACAAAGCCCTCAGCCAGGAAGTTAAAGGCAGGGGCTGGAGGGAGCAGAAAGAAAGAATGAGCCAAAGCTGCCGCCTCGGGAGGGCTCAGCACACAAGCATTGCTGTCCTGCCTCTCTGGAGCAGTGGTGTCTCGGGATTTAGAATGATCTAGATTTTAGGGTAGCCAGCGAGTGCCCCCACAGTGGCCTGGGGGTAAGGTGTTTGTACACTGCGCACACTTACGCCTGTCACCAGGAACAACTTCACACCCTTTGGGTCTAAATCAGGTCAGTCTTGGTTTTGGAGTTTTTGAGTTTTAAAATCAACAGCGTCCACTGTCTCTTGCTGTGCTGCACTTCTACTCCCCAGCTGCAGACACCCGCAAACTACTTCTGACCCTTCTTTCTGTTTACTTCTAGAGTGTGAAATAGCCGCCTGTTCTTGCCATTTCTAGACATTGTAAAGCTTTCAATTATCTAGTAAGTTTCATTCAGGAAAGTGAGGTTTTCTTTCGTGGAAAGGTCCTCCCAACCTCTCTACTTCCCTATCCAGCCTTCCTATGTGGCTGCAGGGCACTCTTTCACCAAGCCATTACTGGGCTTATAGTACTGTGACCGCGTAAGTGTTTCACACAGCTGGGTCACCTGGGGTCCTGTCATTTCATGTCCTTTCGTAAGCAACTTGATTTCTCCAAGCTTTGGCTGAGATGCAGCAAAGAGGCTGAGGTGGTATGGACTTCCCATCAAGCTTTGTGTTCAGCCCACCCCACACCGGTTTTTATGCCTCCATCTCAGCCTGCCCTGCCTGGGCTTCAGGGGCTCTTACTGTTAAGATCTAAAACGGTTTCCCAGAAATCTCTGGATTGGAGGCCGGGCCTGGGTGGCAGAAGAGGTCTCTCCCGCCCCCGCCCCCACTTCCTGGCTGCAGTGACAGCGAGGTGGACACGCTCCCATCCCTCCGCCACACCCTTCCTGCCTGGGAGCTGTCTGACCATGGACTAATCCGTAAAGCCGGAAGCCAAGAGTAACCCCTTCTTCTTTTAAGTTGTGGGGATCAGGCGTGTTGTCCCAGGAACAGGAAAGTGACCAACACATGGGACTCTGCTGGACCTGCACTCCACCCCGTCCCATACCCTGTGGCTGGGGCCTTGGCGGCCATCCGGGATCTGTCCGTCTGCTCCGCAGCAGCATCCAGAATGTTAGTGGCGCCAGGGTCTGTTCTCATTTCCTCTCTTGTTCCGTGTTCTCTGAGTTTATGCCTTCTTAAAATTCAGTTTACTCCATGTAGGGGGCTTTAGGAGAAGGAGAGACAAGCGGAGTTTATGGGTCTGCCGTGTAGCCCTGCAGGTTTCAGCCTGGGGGTCATTCCTGATGGTCCTGTCCCGTTTGCAGCTCAGCCGGCAAAGCTGGAGTGGGGAATTTGAAAGCAGTGTTATCAGAACGAATGCCTTCTAGGCGGAGTCCCCCTCTCGGGCAGGTGGGCCAAGGGCAGGCAGGCTGGGGCTCCGTCCCTGATAAGCTGCGTGATGGTGCTGGTCTTGCTCACCTTCTCGGGCTCAGTTGTGTGACAGGATCTAAGTGGACGAGAGCACCTTGCTTTTTTCTCCAGACTCTACACAGAGTCCTCAGCATGCAGAGGAGAACCTGTTCTGATGGGAGAATGTGGGCCAGTTGGCCCCGGAGGGACTTCCAAGATTCTTCCAGGGCACCCAGCACTCTCGGAAACCTGGACTGAGATGTCGGATTTGAAGGAGTCTCAGTGTCATGGCCCTGTGAGCCTCACAGACGTGAATGCAAGTCTGTGTGGAGGTGGAGGTCACAGGACATGCAGTCCCTCTGCTGTCTCCAGGGTCGTAGGCACCATGTGGCACGGCGGGCACTGTCCTCGTCCCCCTTTCCCAGTGCGGAACGAGGGTGTTCTCCGACTGCCACTGGAGAGCAACAGATCTGTGGACTGACAGGCTAAGTGCCCGTGTCAGAACCCTCCCAGCTCACAGCCCCGTAAGAACACAGGAATGTACTTTCCCACATCGTTTGCCTTGATTTACGGTGTTGATCCCGGCTGCCTGTGACTCAGATGCTATCTTCCGTTGCCAAGGCACGCCTTAGGTATGTGTCCCGTTTCCCACGCAAGAGCAGGCACATCGCATCCTCTCCCGTGCTCGGCTCTCGCTGCACCCCCACTTGTGGTGGGGAAACAGGCAAACAAAAACGTGTTCTAGCTACACATCAGTGCGTGTACCACGGGGCAAGGAATCTCGAAATCGTTGTGTTTGTTGTTGATCTTGTGTGCAGAATAGGATTCTTTTCCAAAGAGGAACAGAGAAACCTAGAACAAGTTGGGGGAGTGGGATATGGGACCAGAAACCTCCCAGCCATCCCTGCCACTCCTCCAGCTCTGCCAGGGAGGCTCCGGGGATGGCGACAGAGCCCATGTCACTTCAGAACACCCCTCCCCACCCATGCTTGATACAACCTAAGACGAGGGACCAGAGCTCATAGGGCCTCCTTTTCCTCACCCGTGGGATGGGGCAGTTGGCAAAGTTGGAGTGATGGCTGCAGCTGGGTGAGGTCCTCAATGACGAATACTCCTCTTGTTACCTCGGACCTGCACCCTTGTGTAGAGTGACCTTAGCTTTCACTACAGCATGGGTCTCATGTCAGCAAACCTGATCGTACTCAGCCTTAGGGAGCACTTCATGCTAAACACTATTTTCTTGTCAGCCTCTTCTTTTCCAGAGAAGGTCCCTGTAAAGCTGTGGTAACTTCTAGTTAAGTGCTTGTGATTTTGCTTGGAATGTAAACAACATTCTGCCTTTGTAGCTTGAAATGCTGGAAGGAAGTTTTAATGGCTAGCAGGAGTAGCCTCACTTTAGTAAATGCTCTAGGATAAAGTACACTGAACTCCAGGGTTTTGGTTAACACTGAAGATGGGGAGATGGCAGTAGTGTGGATCTTCTCAGTGAGTGTGTATTTGTGGGTGTTTTGTGGCTGTTAATTAAATTAATTAAGTTACCATAAAATTGCACCAGCATATCTCCTCCCTCTTCCGTGTAGGCCCCTAGGAGCTTTCTCTGTGTGGGCAAAGCTGTGCTTTCTTGCTGCCGTTAAGGACTGAGCTTGTCAAAGGTATTGATTGTCTTCTTCAAGTTGCAGATCGGAAGCTACATATTTGTTCCTCAACCCTAGTGAAAAAGCAAGTAAGAGTGCTTATCTAGTATTTAAATTCGCTATTCATTTACTCTGTCAAAGGCATTATCCCAGGAAGACATAATGTGAAAAGTATCTTTGTAGAAAATAGCTCGCGCCGCAGACAGTGTGAATGCCTCTGCCGGTAGAACCCGTATATTCCTCCCTGGGAAATCATCAATACTCAGAGCCTCGCCTCTCCCTCAGTGAATTTTCTAGCTTCTAAATCCTGTGCTTTTCCATCCACCAGCAATTCCTTCCTTCTCATAAACTGAGCTGTTGTCAGTTTTGCTTCCGGCCCCTTCTGTCAAATGGGAGCAATCATGATTCTTCCCTCAAAAGCCAGTTGCAGGGATGGAGCACAACATTGCATGCGAGGTACTGAACACAGTATTTGGCAGATCATGGGCTTGATAAGCAGTGGTTGGTATTCTTTCTCTTTATTCTTTCAGTTCCCACCTTCATTTTTGTACACCTTGCCGGTCACATTTCCCTGGTTGCTTGGGAGTTTGCAGTGTTCTCCATGCCCCCGTCTTGTCCTGAAGCCAAGCAGGCACAGCCTAGCCTAGCACACTGTGCCCAGGCTCTTCCTGGCCCGTGGGGGTGCTGTAGGTAACTCCAAACCTGGGTCCTCTTCCCAGGCTCCTCCTGTTCCCCAGAAATGGTAAGCTCTGATGTCCCTGACCCTTGTGTATCACTGCTGGATGTGGGCCCACGAGTTTGAGGACTTGCGTGGTTAAAGTGTGATGTGTGCCCTCAATCAACCCACATCCAGATGAGGAGCCAATAAGGCAGTGAGGCTGAGAACACAGGTTTGGGGCCAGATTTCCTCGGGTCAACTCCCGACCCTCCTGCTTACTAGCTGATCCTGGTGGGTTATGAAACTTTTTCATGCGTCAGTTTCCACCTGTATCAAACAGGGGTAATAATTCTAAGCTGTATTTCCGAAATCCAAACACTCTGAAAACGGAAAGGTCCTGCACTGTTTCCTTGCAGAAATATTAATGTTTTTGATTATAGGATGTAGCTCCAGGCCACAGGGGTGTGATGTACTGTACACCACGCATCTTTCCTTACTAAAACCTGATAAATTTGATTTGGGAAACCCACTGAGCCCAAGTGCTCTGGATAAGGGATCGTGGGTCCATAGTAGCTACTTCATAGGGTTGTTGGAAAGATTAAACAATATATTTTACAAAGAGCTCTTAGAATGATTGCTGGACTGTAAGTATTCAATAAACATTCACTATTATTACCCTAAAGACATGAGAGAGTATTGTGTCCGTAAGAATGAGCAGTTTATTTTACCTCAATAAAAACGTTCATTTTTTTAATGAATAGTTTAAATGTTTAATGAATGAAATAATAATGAATTTTACTGCCTGGCCTTGAAGGAAGTATGCTGTTTAGATTGGAAAGAGGCTCAGAATCCAACAAGAGAAATCAGTTTAAGCAAATACAGATGCCACGGTGGCTGCCAGGTTTTTTTTTCCTGTCTCTTGATGACCCGGGCCTACTTCTGGTGGAGCCGGAGGCCCTGCTCTGCCTTCCCAACCTCTCCTTCGTTCCTGAACCCCAGAGCTGGGCTGGGTGAGACCAGGGCTGCCCAGCTCCCAGGTGTCACGGTGCTTCCCCGCCGTCCCTGCTGTCTCTGTCATTTCCACTTTTATCTCTGGGGCAGACCCTGTTGCTCTTACTTGGAAACTCATCTGACTTCTGTGTCCCCAGAGGTCATGTTTGTAAATCACTCAGTAAAGCATCACAGTTTTTACCTTTCTCATCGCTTTTCCTCTACAGTCTCATGCTTTTCCCAAAATCACCTACCACTCTGACGTCTTTGCTCATTTGTGTAAATCCCACAGGGAGGGCCTAGTCCTTTGCCCCCAACATCTGGTTTAGACCTTATTTGGGTCCCATCAGCCTGACGATCGTCACTTTGGTTTTATCTTGGTGGCTGCGCCGCGTTCTCTCTTTTGACCATCTTGTATTTTCTTCCATGTTGCACGCTACAACAGAATAGCCACGGCCTGCAGCCCTGTGTGTCTGGCAAACTGCACAGCCTCCCTGGTTGCAGGTTCTTTCCAAATACCTCTATTTTCTAGATATGTAGAAACAGAGATTCTCTCCAAGTGCCCCATTTTCTGTATTTAGAAATATATAGTCTTTCCAACTGCCTCTATTTTCCATTTATCTAGAAATAGGTATTTTTCCAAATACCTCTATTTTCTCTATATAGAAATATATATTTCTATCTATAATATACTTTTCTCTATAAGATATACATGTTTAATATAACAAAATGCTACTTTCTTAACACAGTGCTAAACATTAGTAGTCCCAGTCCAGGTACTTAAGTGTGGGTGACATCAGCAACGTTGGCGGAGAACCCGGATCTGTGCGTTGGAACAACACCGGCTGACTATCTCTGAGGCCGCCGAATGTCTTTGTCAAAACACACCCCTGGCTCCGACAGACATGGAGCCAGAACGCAGGTTTCCAGGTCTCCCTTTAATAAATGGTCTCATTAAAAATTTTAATGTGCTTTTTTCTTTCCAAAGTAGTCCATATATAATTTAAAACTCGATTACCCACTCCACCCGCTTGTGCTGCCGCCTAGGGAGAGCCATCTTTCGCTGTTCCGCTGTTTCTTCTCGGATTGACCCCATCTCTGTGAAGCGTCTGAGCATCTTTCTCTGTCAATCGCGGGTGCTTCAGGGACAGCCCGTGATCCCCCACGCAGTGGAGAGGAGATTCAGCTCCTGCACAGTGCCCCCCACCCAGGGCTGGGCCCCACTTTGCAGTTCAGGGTCTGTGGTCCCGGGAAGCCTTGGTCAGCCTTGGTGGCCAAGTCTGGTTCATCCCCGAGTCAGGCACATTCAGAAAATGAGAGGCTTGGCCAGGCCAGGCGCATTCGGTGTCTGCTTTTGGATCTGAGCAGTACGAGTTCAAATAAGGTGGAGCAGACCAAAAAAGTATGCAACGCTCTGCTTCGGATGGAGAGCAAGGCGGGGCAGTCTGGGACCTGTGTGTGTCACCGCAGAGCCAAGAAACACTCATCTCCCTTTTTCTCTAAGATAGGGCTGCTGACTCGCCCTTTATACTCCATCTTTTCTGTGATTTTCCTTGTCCTAAAACCATCACTTGTTTTTCATTTGTGTTCTTCTCTGTCGACTGATCCTAAATTTTGCCTTTAGATTGCACATCGGTATTTTCCCTCAGCTGCACATGCATATCAGATAAGCCATCAGCTCCTTCTGTGCTTTCTGGAACCCAGGCCTGCCCCTGCCCCTATCCCGGCGGTTCCCTGGGAACCACAGGCACTGCCTTCCTTCTTGTTCACTTACTCCCTGCTTTGCTAGAGCATATCTTCCAGATGTGTCCGACATAAAAAATAAAAGTTTGGAATTCTCAAATAGGGAGCCAAATGCAGTGGCACACTCTTGTAATCTCAGGCTGTTTAGGAGGCTGAGGCAGAAAGATTCCAAGTTTGAAGCCAAAGTGGGCATCTTAGAGAAACTCTATCCAGAGAGAGAGAGAGAGAGAGAGAGAGAAAGGAAAGAGAGGGAGGGAAGGAGGGAGGGAGGCAGAGAGGAAGTGAAAGAGGAAGAGGCTAAGGTGTACCATGAGCTCAATCCCCAGTACCAGCACCAAAAAAGAAAAAAAAAAGGTTGTGGGTCAGTCATCATACTGGATTAATAATTTGGTGGCTATAGAATATTTATAGTTGGAAATGATTTTCCATTTAGGATTTCAAAGCCTTTTTTGTGTGTTGTCTTCTGGTTGTAGCTTCTTAATATGAAACACTGCTCCCTGGTGCTAGATCTTTCTTTCTTTTTTTTTTTAACCAGGGATCCAACTCACGACCTTGCTCTTGCCAGGCACGCGTCTTCTTTATCATTGTTGGTCGGAGATTTCCCTAGAGTGTACTTTGGAAGTCTTTTTCCTTCTTTGAGGTGGGCAGTCCAACAGTGGACCATTTTGGTTGGGAAGTACATATTCTTCAATCTTGGAAAATGATCTTGTATTTTTTTTCCATCCATCCTTCCTTCCGGTTTACTTTGTTGTCTTTGAGATTCCTGTTTGTCAGATATTGGATCTTTTAGGTGCTAAGACTCTATAGTTTCTGTTTCCTGTACACCTGTTCGTCTTGTTTTGTTGTTTTTTTATGTTTTGTGGAGTTACCCTTTACCTTGCAAATCTATGGGGATTTTTATTTCCCTTACCATGTTTCTAATTTCCACGAGCTCTTGATTGTTCTGGATTTGTTCCCTCCCCTTTGCATCCTGTTTGGGGCGTGTCTCTCCGAGGATGTTGATAACTGCTTTGGAGACTTTCCTCTCCTTGTCGCTCCGACAATCTTCCACTCCTGATGAGCCTATGTCTCAGTTTCCCCCAGGTTTGGGTCACCTTCAAGTGTCTGGACTTCCAGCCCTTCCTGTGTAAGGGGAGGGTGCTGCAAATGGCTTGGCATTTTGTTGTGTAGGGGAACTGCAGCACCGACTCACAGTTTCTCTGTCTGTCTCTCTCTCTTTCTCTCTCTTTTTTGCACTGGGAGTTGAACTTAGGACTTTGTGCTTGTCAGGCAGGGCTTATGCTGCTGAGCTATATCCCCAGCCCATTTCTTTCAAGGCATTTCATTTATCCAGATGTGGAGGCCACTTCTTGAAAGGCATTCTGTTTTTCCAGAGATGAAGCCGTCCTTTCCTTGTCTGGGAGCTTCCCTAAGGGCAGATGGGGGAAGTGATTCTTCTCTGCCATCCTCTTAGCCTGCTCTCTACCTCGTCTCTTCATGATGCCTCCCATCTCCTCACCTGGAACCTCTTCCAGCCTGTTTCTCCAGAAAAAAAAAAATTCAGACCTTCAAATAGTGTCCCCCAGACTGCCCTGGCCCCTGGGTACAGTGTTGCCTGCTCCCCACTTCCGTGGGTCGTTAGTGTCCCATATAGATGCACTCACCCTGTGTCCCTGTCCCTTCCTGCAGACACCCGGGTCACTGTGGCCTCCACTCTGCCCATCGGCCGTCACCCTTATTTGTATTCCAGAAGCATGTTCCCCTTTCCTGATCCCCCCCACCCTGTTCCCACTGTCTTTATATTCCTTTACTGTCATTTCAGGGGTGTCCTGTATAAAAGACAAAATTGAGGGATAACCCATCCACCATCGTCCAGCTGGCCAGTACACAGTGATTCTGTGCTGGGCGGGATAAAGCGATAAACAAATCAGACAATTCCTCCTGCTTGAAAGTTCCACTCCAGCATTTCCTCAGAGTGCTATGCTGTGAATGTCCCAAGTGGCAGTTTTAGTGACATAAACCTTTAACAGCAGCTTGGGGTTGTTATGATTCAGAAATCTGTGTGCAGACACCGGACACCCCTGCATGTGTGTGTGAGCCTTTTCTGTTTGTAAGTGACCACAAACAATGCTGAGAACTCAGGTTCCTTCTGTATGGGAGCTGGAGCAGCCACACTTGCATGGCATGGGGACCCTCGTACTGCAAAGAATGGTGCACATGAGCCATAGACTTAGCGAGAGATTAAAAACACCTTTTAGCCTGTAAAAACGGTCATTGCCTCAGCCAGCTGCAGAGCAGTCTGAAGACTACCCACCGTGAAAGTTCCCTTCCACAAGCTACTAATAGTAGTAAAAGGGGTAGAAAGCTACAGAATGCACTGTTAGGGTCCCGTGTGGGTCAAACTCCTCTTTAGAGCACTGACCTCCCAGTTCTTGTCATCACAGAAGCACCTTTACCTGGAAGAAGATTTGGGAACTGGCGCCCCAACAGATGTGAACTTAATTACATGTGCATGCTATTCTGATACATTAAGGATACTATGAGACATGTTTTTAAAGTTAAAAAGGTGAACTAAAATTAGAAGTTTCAGTGTTTCTCCATCCCATTAGATCATCTTGGGCAAATGACACTCACTTAGAAACAAATCCTTGGGAGACGGGAACGTGGTCTTGGTTTGCTGTCACACCCTTGCTTACCTATGGGATATTGAGCAGGCTCTTGATATGAAGCCATTGTCTCATCTGAGAAGGTTAATAAAAACCCTGCAATTCCCCTGCGTTCCTCCTCGGCTGGTTTTGAGGGTAACATGAGTGGACATACCTGAGAGTATCGTACAACCTACAAAGCAGGCAATGCTCAACATGCAAATCCAAAAATGTGACCCACTAGTCGCCTCTGCATTCTCCCCACCAAGTGCTCTTTGGGTTCATCCCAACACCCCGGTATCCTTCCTGGCTCTCATAAGGAGCAGTGGGGTGAAGGTGGGCAGGTGAAGCAGTAGGAATCCTCTACCCTTGCTGGGAGAGAGAGCCGAAACCCAAGAGTATCTCCAGCCCAAATCCCACAGCAAATGTCTCTGCAGCCTTCTTTCCATTAACAGCAGAGCGTGTTTCTCCCCAGGTCTCCAGAGCTGTTTTGCTGGCCTCACTCGAGATCTGTTGTCAGGAAGCAGAGCTTTAGCCATGAGACTGGAGAATTTCATTGTGACCAGCTCAAGTATAGGCACGGGCTTGCTGGCCTCAGCCAGTCGTGTGGGCTTACGATGACAAGCTGCTGAGCCCTGCAGCAATGTCACTGGAAGGTGTCTGGTGCTTACACATTTTGAGTATGTGCAATGTCACTGTGGAACAGAACTGCATTTCTGGCATCAACCAAAGTAGGAGATTAATTATGCAAGGGGAAAAGATGTCCCAAGTACCAGTTACCATAAGTGCCGTGAGGGCAGGAGCAAGTATCACAGTTAACTCTACAAGCCTACACAGTGTGCCCTGCATGATCACTGTCAATCCTCTTGTCTTCAGCTCTACATTTAAGGAAACTGAGGGTAAGGAGAGAGGTTAAATACTTCACTCATGGTCACGGTGCAGCCAACTTGAACTCAGGTACTTCTGTCTCACAGAACCTGTGCCGGGACTCACTCTACAATTCTACCTAAAACAATAAGCTGTATGTTTTCACCTTTTAACCATCTAACAGGTCTTCTAAAGTGTTAGAGGAGGGCAAAACCAGAAGCAGAGTAAAGATCTCCCAGGAAGCCACTTTGCTGAGGTTAGGATGCCAGACTGTGCTACATTTCTTGTGACCTCGAGGAAGCAGCAACTAGCATGTGTGCCCAATATGGCAAAGTCTTCCAGAGACAGGTGGAATTTGCAGAAAGAAAAATCAACTCTGTCTCAACCAGGAGCTGGAGTGCAAGTGGGAAAGTGTTTACATCTGCAGCCCAGTGGAAGGCAGCTACAAGTCTGATCCATCCCAGCTTCAGCTTCTTTGAGGGCCCAGAGCAGCCTTGGAAGCTCCAACCTGATTACCTTCCCCACTACCCTTGGTGGTCTCTGGCCTCTAACCCTTTCCTGGTTCTTCATTCTTCCCAAGAAATCGTGCTCTCTGGAAAAACAATAACCTCCCAGCCATTCAGGCAGGTGCTGCACCACTGAGCTATATTCTCGGCCCCTCAGCCATTCATATACCAATATTCACGAGTCCAGCTGGAGGTCTAGAGCCCACAACAATGACTAGTACCAGTCTGCTTTACAGGCCTATGCTGGGAAGGCCCAAAGGCCAGAGGTGGAAGCTAGAAAGTCTATGTCCCTGGGTGAAGGATCTGTGCCAGTAGGTTGAGGGTTCTATCATGGAGCCAAAAGCACACTCAAAATATGGACCAAGGCTGCCCTGAAAAGTACCACAGCCGTCCTCAGCGACAATGAGGTCCCAAGCACCTCTAACGATAATGGCTGAATCCATATTGGAGAAGTTAGCCATGACAAGCTCCTCTAGAAGAACCAACAGCTCGAAACAGCAACACTTAGCAGAACCCACAACACCTCTCTCTTCTCCTCCACATCTCTATTTATGCTGGCAACTTTCCTCAGGTGGGCCGTCTACACTCAGCACCATACGGATTTAATTCAGGTGGTGTTAAGTTGACCCCTAGTTTTTAATCCATAACACCAAGCATTGAAAACTTTGTATGTCAAATGTAAAATTCATGAGGCATGGTCACCTGGATACTATCCATGAACCCCTCCGGGGACAGACCCCAAATAATTTAGAACCTGAAACTTTAAGACCCAGTTAAATTCAGTGTGAAAGATCAGCCATCCCTGTGTTCAGTAAAAAGGGATTAATCTCATCATGACCTTTTTTAGCTGCAGTTTTAGCATCCTACATGGTTCTGGTACCCCAGTTTTTAGTTAAAACATTTCCCCTGTGTACCATTATGCATTATTTTCTGTAGCTTCACCCCAACACATGCTGGCCTTACTGCATGTTTGAGGGTACAGACTTACTCAGTAGCGCCCAAACTTCGGTCCTTGTCCTTCCTTACTCTGAAGTTGGTAAGGCAGCTAGGTGGCTCTTGTCTTAAACTAAAGCTGTGTTATGCAAACAGATCTTTCAGCCTTGAATTTGGGCCATCTGGGAGTCAGCAAACCCTGAAAGAGTAGTTTTCTCTCACCTTGAACATTCTGTGACTGTTGTACTGGTTCTAAATCTATTCCAAAGAATGAGGATTTTAGCTCAGCCAGCTTGTTAGATTCAGGGTTTGGTATCCCACACTCAGCCAGGGTGTTCTGGGAGTGTTTGGGAATACCAGTTTTTCTTCCAGTTTCACCCAGGAAATCACACATTCATTTTATTCTGTATTATTTTTAAGGTTTTGTTTACAGATGAGTTTCGTAAGTAAAAATTGCATGAACACCCAGTCATCTTTACTGAAATCCAGTTGTTATTAACATGCTCCCCCATTTGCTTTCTCCGTCTCTCTTTTGTTAGAGACAGAGAGATTCAACGACATTCTCAGTAGTCACTTACAGTATTTTTCTGGATCATTTGAGGGCTGGTTACATTCTTTGTGGTTCTTTACCATTCTTTGTGGTTCCGTATATGTGTTCTGAGGCCAGGAAGATGCTTCAGAAATTCCAGCATCCAAGCATTTACTTTAACATAATCAGAAGAAGCCACCCACCTTCAGGGGCTGCTGTTCTACACAGGGAGCTACTCACTGATGTCCCTGGGTTTGCATCCAGCAACCTTCAGGTCTTAATTGTTCAGATCTTGGTGAAATCGGCTTGCCTTCTACTGTATCAGCAGTCAGTGGTGCATATTGAAGTCTCTGTTTTCAATCAACTGTTTGTTTACTTTCTGCTCTCATTAGGGTCTCTAACTACAGCAAACAGATGATAAAAATAAATACCCAGTGTGGTCTCTGGCCCTGGAAATCAAAGAGTAAACACCAGAGTGTTTAACACTTTCCTAATGGGGAGAGAAATCGCCTCCTTTTATGTCCACAGCCCTGAAAGAAAAGCTGTTGCTAAATGAAAATTTCCTCTTCACCCTCTCGAAAGGGCATCCCCTTATTGACTGATCTTGACTGTGAACTCTGGCTGCAGGGTGAATACTGCTAAGTGACCCCTGCCTATTTTCCTCTGCTCCTTTCCCAAACTCAGTGATTCCCAGCTGCGTCCCTGCGGGCTCCCCATGCCCTGCAGGTTTCGAGTTCTTGGCTTCACTCACCCCAGAATCACGCATGCCAGAGTATCCCACTGCCACACTGGGGAAGTTGCCACCCACGTGTGGGAGCGGATGGGGGTAGCAGAGATGTGGGACACCTCCCAGCCCTGCTCCCTGCAGGGAGCCAGGGCCCCTGCTGTGGTGGGGAATACTGGGCTTTGGAGTTTCCGGCAGCGGGGAAATCACATTTAAAGGTTCCCACTAGGAATCATTTCATGCTAAGAATTGTGCACTAGGTCTTTCTCCTCCTTCACTCTCATGTCCCTCGTTCCAAGCCATTTTGTTACACCTCGACCCTTGTTCAAAGTTTATTTACCTAAAAATTTCAAGAGCTGGAGCAAAGTGGTACACAGCTATCCTCCCAGCACTCCAGACCTAAGGCAGGAAGTTTAGGCCAACCTGGGCAACATAGTGAGTCCAAGGCCAGGCAGAACCCCATCGTGAGACCCTGTCTCAAAAAAACCAATAAATGAAATAAAAATTCCAAGACAGTGAATTCCTTTTAAAATCAGGTTGTATCTGTTTGATAGTTAAAAAGTCACACAGCCGTGCCCTTCTCAGCACTGGGGCCGCTCCTCACAGCAGCCTCTTCAAAGCCTTGGAGCTCTCTCCTCTGCACAGCTCCTTGCTAAGTCAGAGGCTGCCATGCATGCTGGAAGTGTTGGTCTTCAGCATCTTGTGAGGAGAGCCTGGCCCTTCTCGGGCCCCCACCCTCCCTGCACCTCCGCAGCTGCCCTGTGGAGCCTGTGACCAGAGTTTGCACCATGATGGTGGCTGTTGAATCCTGACTTACTGGGGCTGTGTTTCCTTCCTGTACACCTGTTTCTCTTCCAGGTAATAACTGCCTTTGAAAGATGGCTCCGTTAACTATGTACCTATGGGACCTTCTTCCCAAATGCTCCTGGAGATCTATGAGATGCCTGCCACTGCTAAGTGCCAAGCACACGCCAGCATCCCGTAATCTATCAGTCTGATGGGGCCTTGCCCCTGAATCTTCTCTCTTCCTACTCCAGCCCAGACTTGTCATGCTGTGCTATCATCCAGGACCTTCCTTCCCTGTGCTTCTGTGCGTAGATCTCTGTTTTCCTTGCAGCCTCTGTCTTCCTTTCAGTTCACCCCTTATTTAGGGGAGCCCAGGTTCCAGCACCTTCTTGAGAAAGAATGCATTCGAGGCAAACTTTCTGACGCCGCACGGGTCTGAAACTTGATGCCGTATCGAATTCTCAGCTGAAAATCACGTCCTTTCCAGGTTTTGAAGGTGGCACTCCACTGCCATCCAGTTTCCATGTTGCTAGTGAAAAGTCTTAATACTGTTCTGAGTTCTTGGTGTGACCTGATTTTCTCCCTGGAAATTCATAAGATCTCCTCTTTATTATTTTTTTAAAGCTGAGTGATCTCAACATAGAACATTGAGGGGGAAATGGCACGACTCTAAATAATAAGGTCGGAGGTTGTCCTGCAGCGTGTGTAGTGTACCTTTTCCTGGGACCAACTATGAAATGCAAATGTGAAATTGCTGTGGTTTCTGACGCTCAGCTAGTCTCGCACCTGCCACTCCTTCACTCCATAATATCTGCTTCTCCAGGCACAATAAGCAGTTTTCAAAATGTCTGAGACAGAGGCACACCTTGCCTCGTGTTTAAGGTTGATTTTGTGCTTTTCCCTAAAGGAGACAAAGATAAGAGGATGAAGGGGGTGGGGAGAGCTCCCAGGGGCTGCCCTATAGGGGACATGTCTCACCTGCAGCCCCCACACCTTTAGCAGCAAGCCTGCACCTTCTGTTCCCAGTCAAGGATCTTTTGTAAGGAGCCGGTGAACTGACTGTTCTCCCCTGACAATTTCTGTGAAACAGAGTAATAAATACAAACCCTCAGGAAGAAGCTGTTCAGAACATTCACTTCTTATTTAAAGAATTTATTTTTACATCAAACTTTCGGCATCTTTTCTCAACGTCTAGCCATGAGGAGGTGAGACAAATGAAAATGCTGTCTTTTGAGCTATGTGAATAATCTGCGAGTCTTACCGGTCCGCTTTCTGGCCCTTTCTTCTGTCTTCTCTTCTGAATTTTTTTTTCATCTTCCATGTATGTATTTTAAAGGATTTTTCAGTTTTGAGTCTGTGAGTCACTGAAACAAGGGAGTTATTGAGAAGCAGAGAAAACAAAAACAATGACAACAAAAGGCACCGGAAGATTGACTAATAATAAAAAATGTATTAATAACCTGCAAGCTCATGTGAATATAATCCAGTACTTACCCCAGTGTCTTCGGGCTCCCTAGCTTTCAGATTTCCCATGGATGAGACTGAAAAGGCCTGCAAGATTGAAAAGACACTGACTCAGGACAGTGATTTGCATCCTCCCCAGCACCTTCTCCTTCAGCAGTGTTAGTCCATTTCTGTTCTATAACAAAATGCCCAGGAATTTACTTAGTTCACAGTTCTGGAGGCTGAAGAGTCCAAAAGCACAGTACTGGTGTCCGCTTGGCATCTGGTGGAGAGCTTTCCTGCTGTCCTGTGACATGGTAGGGGTGTCACCTGTCAGGACACAGCAAGCTCAGGCCTCTCTTGCTCTTCCTAATAAGCCAATGAGGCCATCTCGGGGTCCCTGTGCTCAGGACCTCATCCAACCGTAATTATCTCCCTACAGGTTGCACCTCCAAATACATTAGTGTATGCATTTGGGGATCATGTTTCCAGCACATGAACTTTCTAGGGACACATTGCAATAGTAAGTATCATCACCATCCTTATCCTTACTACCACGATTGTCACTGAAAACTCAAGCAAAAGAAAAGCAAAAGGAAAGTTCATTAGGGTTTTTAAGAGTTCAGTAGAAGAGGGCCAAGGATTTAGCTCAGTGGCATAAATGCCTGCTTGGTAAGCGTGAGATCATGAGTTTGATCCCTGGTACCAAAAAAAAAAAAAAAGTTTAGTAGAAGAAAAACGGTAAATTGCCAAGTGTGTCAGGTCCCATCAGCATGGTTGTTCACCTTGCCTTGGATGAGGGTTGGAGGCAAAGTGACAGAATAGACCCCAGACAGGCAGGGCATAGACTCAGAATGGGCAGGGTCTGAGTCCTCAGGGGAAGCGGAAAGTGTACAGTGTGAGACCGTTAGGAAGTTTGTCTGTATTGGAACGATTCCTCAGGATGACATATTCCCCAGGGAGACAGCTTCAATGCAAGGTGAAATGGATGCTGTAGCTTCAGTGTTGACTGTCTACCAAAGCTGTGTATTAAAGGCTTGGTCTTGAGGACAGGGCTTTGGGAAAGGAAGAAACTTTAGGAAGTGGAGCCCAGTGAGAAGTCCTTAGGTCATTGGGGGTGTGGCCTCCAAAGGCATCTTGGAGCCCCTCCCACACCTCCCCCTCATGCTCCCTTCCTGAATGAGTACATTTTCTACAGCTACTGCTCCTGGACAGTTTCTTTCAGCGTTTAAACTTGGACTTGCACCTTTGGCCTCAGACTGATGCCGCATCCTCAGCCCCTGTCTCTCAGTTTGAGGCTTCCAGCTTCTGGAGAGCAGCTAGCTCTTCTGGCTTTACTTCCTATAGATGGTCACTGAGGAACTTTCCAGGTTCCATGAAGGTGTGAGCCAATCTAACCCCCCCCTTTATAATTGTATATACCCCATATTCTAGTGGCTCACTGTCCCTGGAGAACCCTGACTATTACATGGTAGAACAGGTGAAGAGAAGGCAGAAGGACATTCAGAAGCAGAATTTGCAGACTCTAGAAGGCAGGATTCTTACCAGTAAGAGGAAATTTGAGCCCTGGCTAGCTGGAAAAATGATCAGAACACTCACAGCTATTTTGGGTTCAGATTTCAGGTCTAGAGAATGATGTCCAATGATATTGGAACAAAACTGAGAGAGGAAATTGGCTATGTTCTGCTTCACAGAGTCATACAGAAAAGGAGAGGTCCCGAAAGCCTGAAAGAGACCACATGATTTTCTAGTTTTCACAAAGAGAGAGAAAGGTGTATTCTAGAATTAGTAGGCGAGACAAGTCTAGAGTGCAGTACTGTAGTGATAGATGGTGACTCCTGGGAGAGAAAGAAGGTGTCTGTCCCCAGGATCCAACTGGGTTTCCTAAGAACCGTGTACATCAAAGATCCTTTCCCTTCCCAGAGGTCCTGAGCAGCAGCTCAGGGAAGAGGACAGTGTGTCCCTGGTTTTAATAAGGCATTTGACAGAGGTCCCTGTTCAAGTGTCTATGGAAATGATGATAAAGTCACACAAGTTGGTTGATTCACAGCTGGTTGCCTCTAATTCAGTCAGGTC
Source organism: Dolichotis patagonum (assembly GCA_004027295.1). Lineage (NCBI taxonomy): Eukaryota > Metazoa > Chordata > Mammalia > Rodentia > Caviidae > Dolichotis > Dolichotis patagonum. The sequence goes on from PVJX010022608.1 coordinate 23,836, forward strand.
AAAGATCTTCCCTTTGGTCAAGGATGATTGAATTTCTGACACCTGCACGTAGTGGGTGCTTGGAGCATATCTGTCAAACAAGTAGATCATTATTGAGCCAGGGGACAGCCCTGGGGGACATTGCCAGAGTCCTGCTCTTGTTGTGTGAGTGACTTCACTGACAGCATTGATGACATGTTCACAAAAGTCTCCAGAAAACAGAAGGCAAATCCTGAAAACTACAGACTGACAGAATCAAGACCCCAGATATCTCACTAGTGTGAGTTGCAGGTATCAAAGTAAAAGTTGCATATATTCTACTCATGAGATGTAAAAATCCACTGAACAGGTCCAAGAAGGAGAGATAGAGCCTCAGAAAGCTTACTTTAAAATGTGTATGTGCTAGATGTGGTAGCACATGCCTGTAATCCCAGCACTCAGGCGGCTGAGGCACGAAGATCACCAGCTGAAGGCCAACCTGGGCCTCATAGGGAGTTCAAGGGCAGCCTGAACTCCCTAGGAAGTTGCTATCTCAAACACCCCTCTCAGAATATATGTTTTAGTTCAATCTAAACTTAATATTCATGTAGATCATGACACAGCTGCCAAAAGAATCCCCTTTCCACCATCCATTTATGGGTGCATTAATTTCTGCAAATGGGTGCTCAGCCCCATGCCGCAAGCAGGCTGTAGGCAAAGACAGACACACAGGCCTTTCCGCAAGCCCCGTAGTGCAAGATGAGCCTGAGAAGAGAAGGGGGCAAGGCAGGGCAGGTGCAGAGGCCCAGCTGGAGCTGCAGGTGCAGGCAAAGGGGTGGAGGCCAGGCTCCCACTGGGGAGCAGTGGGAGCCTGTGCTGCCTTCCACTTCCACGGTCTCTACTCTGCATGGAGCATCCCAGGCTCTGTCCTTGGCCCTCTCCTCTTCCCACCTGCTTTTACCCTTTGCCGATCCCACCTGTCTCGAGGCTTTCCACGCATGCAGTTTGCAGACTTGTCTCATGTTTATCAGTGGCTCAGCCTTCTCCCCTGCACTGAGGACTCATGCGTGCCCTTGCCTTCCCGACGTACCCCAGATGTAGCACCCTGGAGACTGGATTCCTAGCTCATCCCGGCATGTGCTTGCTAGGGCGGCCGTAACAGTGGTGCCTTAGAATAACTAAAGGATATTCTCTTGGAGCTCTGGAGGGTGGGGGCCCAAATCAGGGTGTGAGCAGGGCCTCCCTGCCTTGAAGTTTCTGGTGGCTCCATTTCCTGCCTTTCTCTCGGGTAGCAGTGCCATAACCTTTGGTGTGCCTTGCCTGTAGATGTGTCGCTGCAGTGCCCACCTGCTTTGTCACAGGCATCTCCCTTGGTGCCTTCCCAGTGTCACCTGCTCTCGCATGTGTGTGTGTGTGTGTGTGTGTGTGTGTGTGTGTGTGTCTGTCTGTCTGTCTGTGCATCTTCTCTCGACATGAAGACACGAGTCACATTGGGTTGGGGTCCACCTAGATGACCTCACCTTAACTGGGTTTCTTCTGCAAACACTGTCTCTCCAAATAAGGTCACATTCACAGGGACCAAGGTTAGGAGCTCAACAGACCCTCGATGGGGACACAGTTCAACCCATAACACCCCTAACCTGCTCCGTCTTAGGTCTAGCCACTTCCGTCTTGCAGGGGTCTGGATAAGTGAGACCTGTGTTGTCCTCAACCCCAGCCGCATCCAGGCACCAGGAGGCGCTGCTCACCCTGCCAGGGTCAGGTCCAGAAGCAGCCACTTCTCTCATCTCACTCCCCTGTCATCCAAATGACTGCCAACACCTTTTCAAGAAGCCCCATGTACCTCCCCCTGTCCCTCAGGGTCACAGCCCATGTCCTTAGGCCCTGCTGTCACAGGCTTCTGTGCCCTCTGCTCAGGCTCCTGTGTGCCCCTCTCCAGCCACACCGGCCTCGCAGTCCTCCTCATGTGTTCTGAGCCCCCACGTGCCACCGTCACATTGACCCTACCCACCCACCTGCCTCCCGACTGCCCTCGGCTTGTCACTGTCTTCCGGGGCGCTGCCCACCCAGCCTCCCAGCCTACACTCCTACACGTGTCTCCTGACATGTTTCTTCTCCATGCTGCACTCATATGTGTTAGGGACCACTTGTGCATTTGTCTCCCCTGCTGAGATGTATCCTCCAAGAAGCCAGGGGTGTTCTCAGTTTTGTCCCAAATCTTTCTGGCTCCAAAACCTCCGCATTTCCTGCTATCAAAGCCTCTTGGAGCCCCTGGGCATAGTGTCACACACCTGTGAATCCCAACATTGGGAAGGCTGAGGCAGGAGGATCACTGCAAGTTCAAGTCCAGCCTGAACCATGTAGCGAGAACTTGCCTTGAAAAATAAAAAAGACCTCTGGGAACTGTACAAAGGAAAACCTGTGCTTCCTTCTCTCTGCCCGATCTTTTGCCATCATCCTCTGTAACATCCACATCTCTTGCACCTGTTTCCCTAAAATACAGATTTTAAACTGTACGGAAACAGCCCAGTGTCACCTTCAAGAGGACGAATCAGGAACCGCTTATACACCAGGTGAGCTTGGGCACATCTCTGCACATCCCTGTGCCTCAGTTTCCTTACCTGTGGCACTACAGTAGCAGGGTGTCCATGATTATCGAGGGGACATGTGTAAGCACTCACCATGCAGACCGGGGGTGCTGTGTAGGGCGGTTCTTGAACATAACCCTGGAGGGCCTTGTGCGACAGGAAGCAAGTCCATCGTGGGGCAGATGCCGTGTGGCTCCCCTGTATGAGGTGTCTAAAGTAACTCACCCCATAGAAACTGAAAGTAGGAGGTGGGTTGCAGGGCTGGGGATGGGAAGGAGGGTCTGCCCCTCAGAGGGGATGGGGGCACGGTTCCAGTTATGCAAGATGAAAAGCCTCTAGCGACCCATCTGCTCTGCAGCATCCTGCTTACAGTTATCGATACCGTACACTCATGTGTTATGCGTTCCTTGCGCTGTGTGGGATTTAAGTAGAATGTTTAAGTTACTCACTAATCCCTTCGCCGTATCAAGTTTTCTCAAGGCTAAGGGTCTTACCCAAGATCTCACAGCCAATAAATGTCAGGAGGCGATAAGAATCGAGCCCTTGACACTCGGGGCTCTTTGCCCTGCTTGGAGTTGGTCAGCAGTATTGGCCATCAGAATTCACATCGCAAATGTGTTCTGCAGAGCGGGGAGACACAGCCACCCTCTGTGGGCAGAACATGCCTCCCGTATTGCTCCATAAAATTCTTCCATGCCCCATAGGGTGAGCAATGAGAAATAAATAATCCAGACGTTGGTGTTATTGATGGGCGGCTGGAGCTCGTCAAACAGAGGGCGTAAACCAAAGGACTGTCTTAATTTCAAGCTTCATTAGAACTAGCAAAGACTAAAAGTAATTTTTCAAAATGGGTGGGCAGCATTGGGGAATCTTTCCCCACCTGCAAAGGGCCCTTGGCCTGTATAAGCAGCCAAAAATAATTGTGTCTCCTTTGGTTGGGTAGAAACTCCTGTCCTAATTAATTCTCATCTCCTCCCTGTATAAATATACTTGGGGGAAGTGACATCCTAGCATTTTTGTTTTCTGCCTTCCTAACAAGGAATTCTCTCTGCTCCGGCATTTTAGGTGCTGATTTTTCTCATGTCCTGGAGAGGCTCCTAATTAGTCGATGCTTCTTTCCCATAATAGTTCACCACAGGGAGTGGGTTTGGACTAGAGGAGGCAGCAGTTTTGTCACCTTATCAAAGTGCCACTGATCAGGTTGGCTTTCTTGGGTACTCATTCGTTTTTATGCCTCTCTGGAAAGGGAAGCAGCAGGCTTCTCGCTAAGTGGGCTGGAGGTGGCTGTGTTTTGCTCTCTCCCCAGAGCTCCTCCACCTGCCGTGGTGACATGGGTTTTGAAGCTTTTGCAGTGATGCTCACCAGTGGAAAAACCCTGGTCTCAGGACGCTGTGGCAGAAGCATGTTATTGTCACCTTGTCCCCAAATAGCCTGCCACCTGCAGGCCTGCCTCCTGGCTGGGGGCGCAGGTCCCCCATGCGCCCCAGGAACAAGATGTAGAAAGGCCTCTTCCTCCTCCTTTGGGGAACACTATAAGCTCCAGATCAAGTAGTGTATATTCTGGGGGGTGCTGCCATTGCTAAAGGAATTCATGAACACCAGAGATCCAAGAATTGTTCTGCACTGCTTCCGACCTGGGAGGAGAGGCTGGAATGGGGCTGCTTTCTGAACTTGTACTAGTTAGCTTTTACTAAATGGTGAGCCACCCCAAAAGTTGGTAACGTAGAACAGCAGATCTTACTTGCCATGATCCAGTGAGCTCTCTGGCTTGTTCTAGTTGGGAACAGAGGCTGGTCTCACTAGAGGGGCCCATCCTGTCTATGAGATGTCAACTGACTGGCTTTGGGGGTCCACCCAACAGATTGGTGGAGCACTCTTCCACATGTGGGTGGGTGCGTCAGGGAGGAATCCCCTTCAGGGTCTATGTCTGGTACTGTTTCCCTGCTCTGCCTCCTGGAGGCCATGAAGTGAGCAGCTTTCTTCCACCATGCCTTTCCACCATGATGTTTCTGCCTGGAACCAGCTGACCATGGACTGATTCTCCCAAAGCTGTAAGACAAATTAAGCCTCTCCTTCAAGTTGTGAGTGTTGGGTATTGTGTCTAGCAGTAGGAAAGCTAATACACTGTCCCGCCTGTGCTTCTCACTTTCCTGGAAGCAGCCTGGGCTGCTTCATCTGAGGTGTCAGGATTCCACAGAGAGCAAAAAAAGACAAGTAAACCCCAGTGCACAAGTACTGTGTGTCTGTGTTGAATTTCCACCTGTTCCATTGGCCAGTGTGAATGATGTAACCACGGGTAGAATTAGTCTGAGAAGAGAATGGAGAGGGAAGAGCAGGCGTAGGGTGTGTGTTGGGAAGGGGGTCATCCCTGCTGCAGCCACCCAGGAAGTCTTGAGTTGGAGGGTGTCCTGCCCTGCCCTGCATAGATGTGTGTCAGCAGGGCCAGTGGGGGGTGACCGTTGTAGAAGACATGACAAGAAACAGTTCTTTTGAGGCAGGGAAACAATGGCATTTGATACACACGGTTTCAGGCCACACGCGTCATTCGTTAGCCCTGTGACTCTGGGCAGGTAACTTGCCTTTCCCGAGCCCTGGCCTCACAAGCCTCCTCAGAAGGCTAACTGGTGTGTGGGGTGTGGCCCAGACGCCTGTGCTGGCACCATTGTGTGCGGCAGTGGGAAGGTTCTCATGACGGGAGGCTGGACGTGCCAACTTCTGGAAGACAGGGTGGTCTTCCACAAGCAGAAGCTTGGCTGAGCACCTACCTGCAGTGCTCCCAGACCCTGGGGGACCCCAGAAGGGAAAAGAAGACTCTGCTGGTTTCTTGCAGCTAAAACTTACTCAAATATTGGTTGCCCCCCCCACCAATTTGTTGTTTAAGTTTGAAACAACTTACCTCTTGACGTATCCTCCAACTACTACAGCCACCAGTTGACTTCCATACTCCGCCATTTCCCTGTTTTAGTGGTGCTGGCTGCTTTGCAGTGTCCGTCCTTGACCTCTTAGCATCTGAATGTGTTGCTGTGACTTTCTGGCAGTTTCTCCTGCTTCACTTCTCACCTCTGTGTTTCATCATCTACCTAACTGCCGCTTCCCTCTTTTTGGCCTGTACTTGCTGGTGTTCCCCAAATCCTACCCTGTTGCCAGGCAACATCATTTCAGGGGGTGATGCCTGCTATACGCCGGACTGCCCCACCCACCGGCCTCCCTCTCTGGCCCCAGCTTGTCCCTTGCACTGCAGTGGCTCCAGTTCTGTGTAAGTACCTTGTGCTAATTAACTGTGCCACTGGAGCTGTAGTTGCTCTAATTCTGTAGGTTGTAAAACAAATGTATCTCCCCATTGTGTCTTAGTCTGCTCAAGCTGCTGTAACAAAATCCCACAGATGAAATGGCTTAAGCAAAAGAACGTTTCTCACAGTTCTGCAGGCTGAAAGTCCAAGATCAGGATGCTGAGTCCCCCCCTCCTGGCTCGCAGCTTCTAGTATTTCTTCTGCTTCTCATAAGGATGCTAATCCAATCCCAGGGGCCCCATCCTTGTGAGCTCATTGAAACTTGATGACCTCCTGAAGGCCCCACCTCCTCACACAATCACTTTGAGGGCCAGGGCGTCTGCAAGTGGATGGGGAGGGACACAGTTCAGTCCATAGCACCCTACCTCCCTCTCTCCTGCTACCTTCTCACCCACTTTCATCTCTGCTATACTCACCCATCTGCAGTGCCCTGACTGCTCAGTGCTTCTGCTGTTGACTCTTCCTGGGTTGCCCCTCTAGCCTAGACTGCCTGCCAGAACTCCTCCTCATCCTTCAGAACCCACTGTGGAGCCACCCTGGTGACGCTGGCCTTGCCCTCCATGCAGCATAATCTCCACACCTCTATTTATTACTCACCCTATCATACTGTGAGCTCACGTGTCTGGGCCTGTCTCCCTTAGTGCCCTGTGAGCTCCTT
>PVJX010022609.1:0-30336 GCA_004027295.1 Dolichotis patagonum
GGATCTGTTAGAGATGGATTTCTCTCCGTTTTGTTTACTTCTGAATCTGTGGTTCCTGGAGTAGCACACAGCACATGCTCAAGAAGTAACTAACTGCCTAGTAAGTTAGTAAGTGAGTAATGTTGGCCCCCGTTTGTTATTCACTGAGTGCTTTACCTGGCTTAGTCCTCAGAGTAACTTGGACTCTTAATCCCCACGCTGCAACCGTAAGGTAGGTTTTGTAGAGGGGAACTTGGACAAGCAGGCATTAGAAACCTCCCATGCGGCACACACATATTTAAAAAGTTACAACACCCTTGGAGGATGTGGTCTGGCCCTATGGTGTTGAGTAGACAATATAGAGAGGAAAAGTGTCATGGTGAGGAGACCCTCTCCATACTGGCTGTCACATTCAGAGGGATAGTGTGTGGTAGGCACGGATCACTGGCCATGGGTTCAAATCTTGTCTCTTCCATTAACCTTCCTGAAATTGACAAATTACTGCTTCTGAGCCTCAACTTCTTCATCTATTTAAAAAGAAAAAGGAGGAGGGGGAGGACATAAGGACACCAGCTTTGCCCAGCTCCTCTGGGTATAGAATGGAGAGCCAGTGGGGGGAAATGGAGGTGACCGGACAACCGCTGAATCCTCTATTACCACAAATTGTTATCTGATTAACTGCCGATCTGTGTTTGCCTCAGTTTGCAGGGTTTGGTGCCTAGCCCTGGGTACTTGGGGAAAGTTTGCATATAAACAAATTATTCGATCAAAAATATTTCCAAACGCCTTGCCTAAGTGTCTGAGTAAGCACTCAGAAAATGCTAAGAGTACTAGAAAAAGTCCCCAAGAACTCCTCCTGGGCCCTGCACAATTTTTCAACTAGTCCCAGGTGACCAGTGGGTTTTCTTTATGTGGTATGACTAATGTGAAATGAACTACTCCAAAGCGTAGTTGTTTGAAGCAGCCACTGTGACATCGTACCTCCCAGTTGTGTGAATACGGACCTGGCACGGAGCTCAGCTGGGCGACTCTTCTCTGGATGTGCTGACTGGGGTCACTCAGTGTTTCTAGAGTGTTCCAGGGCTGGTCAGGCTGTAATGAGTGTCCGGGCCGGAGTCCCTCAGTCTGGCATCTTGGCAGGTTAGCTCAGCTGGACTTGTCACTGCCCCCTGTGGCCTTAGAACATCTGTTGTGTCTCTCCTGCAGAAATGGTGGAGACTCCCATCCATGCTTGGGATTTGTGTCTTTATAAGATGCCCTTCTCCTCCCAGCCCTGTCCGCAGAGCCCCTTCTGAAGACTTTGCTAAGCATGCTTTGTAGTTTGCTGAGTTAGCGTGGAGCCAGCCCCACAGGCATCTCCACACCCAGTGACGGGCGCGTTCCTCAGTAAACAGCCACTGAATAATGTGAATGATTTTGTAACTTCTAATTTGGGTTGGGTCCACTTGTTGAATCGGGAACAGAAGGCAGGGAAAAGCCACCTGTTCATCATTTCAGAAAGGCAGGTTTCACCTTTTTGTCCTGCAGAGTACAACTGCACTGTGATGAGTTTGTCTAAAGTGGCCCCCACAGAGACAAGGTGTGCCTGGACAGTTACTCACCCCACTTCTTCCGCTGCTTCATGAATGCATCTGTAACCAAACTTTTAAGGGCTCAACCTTGGCCATTGTTGTTCTTGGTCCTGCTGAGAAGACAGCGATGAACTGGAGACTTTATAGTCATTGCCATGGCAACAAACATCAGTGTCCCAGGGCCACTCCTTGAACCCTTTGCAAATGCCACTTTCCTATTAAGCCCAACCCCTGGGAGATAGTGGGCTGCATGCAGAAGCAGCAAGATCCACCCCACAGGGCTCCTCTGACCGGACCAAGTCTAGGCTTTGGAAAGAGAATACCCAGCTTTGTGAAAACACGAACAGCAGGTAAAACAAAGACAATTAACTTAAATTGGCTTTCCTGCACTTGTTTCTTCTTTTGTAAAGTTTGCCACTAGTGTGAAAATCTCACATCCAACTTGGATTCCGCACCCAAGTAACTTTCTATCTGAAGATTGGACATTGCTTGGATGAGGGAAAAATTGTGCCTCACATTTCCCAAGCCTTTATGTATCTTCTGGCTGCCCAATCTTTCTCAACTACAAATTGCGAGCATTTATTTACAGCTCACATCTCAAAGGCCCCTGGTATGCAGCGCGCGTCTACGGCCGATGACTTGCTATTAATCAATAATCAGAGGTGTGAAAACAAGCATGTGCAGACTGTGCTGCAGACCCAATTACTCTGCAGCAGGAAAGAAGGTACTGTATCCTCTCACTGAGCTGCATCTTGTGTGCAGCGTGCCAGTGGATTCTGGGAGGTCACCAGGCAGAGAGTGGATGCCTCACAAGGAATGAGCTCCCGACTGAGTAGGATCTGTCCTTCCTATACCCAGGCGGCTTGGGGAAGCCCAGGAACCTTAAATATAGTGAACCTGGATAGCCTAAGATATCTGGGAGCCTAAGGATCTACAATCCCAGAAGCAGAGTGCTCTTGGAGTTAGAGCCCCTCTCCTTGAAGTTTTCTTCGGGTCTGCCCACCGACACGAGTTAACCGCTTTCTCCCGTTATTCCTAAGCTTGGAGTCAAGCTCACAAGGTCTGACGCCAGGCAGTCCTGGCGGAGTCATCAGTTCGACTGTTCTCCTACCGTGAAGGGGAGCGATACACCCTGCCTTCGGAGGTGGTCGTGATGTGCGATCAGGTCGTGTCCACAGGGGACCTGGCACATGTTGGGGCTCAGCCCACCTTAGTGCCACCAGCTTCTGCCCCAGCCTTGCTTGAGTTGCAGATTAAGGGGCTTCCTAAGAGCAGATCTCTGCTGACGTGGGCCCCTGAGGAGAAATCCAGCCAAATCACATCCAGGCAGGAGTTGGGGGTGTGCCACAGCTGAGGGTTTCACAGGGTCACATTCTATGGAGACTGCAGTGCCTGAGTTCTCCTAACCCCTCTGTGGAGCCCTTAGGGGGTGACATCCCTGCCTGCATATGAGGTGGCAGTTGTTTGTGAAAACCACAGCAGAGAATGGTGAGATGTGCTTGTCACGTGGTAACAGTGTCATAGTTTGGGTCAAAAAACCAAAAACCTCCAAAACCTCACGTGTCCAGGCCCCTTGTCTCTCTGGCTCTTCCGCTCTCTGCTTCCCAGCTGCCGTGAGCGAAGCGCCTGTCCTCCCCCATGTCCTTGCTGCAGTGTCTCTGCCTTGGAGCTGAAGTGTCCGGGAAGATCTAAGGCAGACCTTGCCTTTAAACCCTGGAGCCCACATGTTTGGTCTCAGTGATGAAAAGCCAACCGAAACAAATGCAGATGGCACCTCTGTGTCTTCTAGTTGACTCCGTTAACAGCAAAGCTGTAGAGGGGCAGGGGCAGCCCCCTGCCTTTGGTGTCACTGCTGTATGCCAGTCCTGTGCTGGGAGCCTAGGGGTCCACAGATAAAACCTTTTAAAGTTCAAGTGTAAGGGCCACGGAGGAAGGGACCCTCAGAGAGACCTCAGCTGTGTGTGGAGTCCAGGACAGGGACACTCCTGTAGCGTGAGCACAGTAGCCCTGTAGGTGGCCCCTCTGACCCCAGGTGGTCACTGCTGTTTGCCTGCCTGCTGGTGCTGGGGACCATGGGCTCTGCAGCTGCTACCAAGGTGAGCCGTCACCATTGCCTCAGTTTACAGGTCTCACGCACCAGTCTGTTCTTGGCAGATGCCTCACTGTAGACAGCTGGAACCCAAAACAGACCTGACTCCGCCCCAGCGCTCGTCATCTTTATTTTGTTGAGCAAAAGCCCTGAGCAAGCCCCACCGAGATCCAGGCAGAGATGGCAGCCGCCTGAGCTCAGGAAGGGGCCAGCTGTGGGACCCTGGGATAAAGCAGAGTCATCGATCGCAGCCCGGACAGTGCCATGGGTTCTCCTGGGTGACACACATGTGGCCACATCGCATGGGCCAGGAGTCCTGCCCAGCTCTTCACATGTTGGCCACAAGTGCTTTTAGGTACACACAGGATTTCTCAGGACGCAGGTGAGGGAGAACGTTGCCATTAGCAGGGTACATTTAAATCCACTCAAAATCCTTTATGTTAAAAGTAACTTCCCCCAGCATCCTCCCTGCCCACAGCTATCGTTACTCCTATACGTGACCTGTGACTTTGCCACTAATAGGGCTAAGAGCTGGCTTTAGAGCTCAGGTCTTCTTCCTCTAAGGACTTCAAAGAGTCGTGGGACAAGGGCCCCACTCTTGCCATCTGTGCGTGTCCAGCTGCTGCAGGCTCCGCTGTGGAAGGCAGGGGTCCTGTGCACCTCCTCAGAGAGGTCCAGGTCCCATGCTTCTGTAGGAGCCGCCTCTGAGAAGGGTGTGTCTCCTGTGCACGTGGCTGTGCCCCTCCTCAGCAGTGAAAGAGGCAGGACCTTGCCTTCCAGAGCCTTGGCTGGCCCAAGGCAGAAGCTGGAGCCCTGCGGGGCTTCTCAGTGTGAATTCCAAGACCACGGCTTTGGAACCTAAACTCAGCCTGGTGCTGCATCCACGGCGCATGTCTGGACCCTGGCCCAGCACAGCGGGCTGGGGCCAGGCATCTGCACTTCCATTCCTGTCCCCCTCCCCGACTCCAGGCACTAATGGCTAGAAACACTGAGAAGGAAAGCTCCTCAGGGCCTTCTGGCTTCCTTCCTGGAGAATCAAGTTGGGCTGCCAGAGCTGATAAAACAGAGCCCTTCCAGCTACCAAGCTCCTGGTGGCCCCCTAGTCCACGCAGTGCCACACACAAGCCATCTCTCTCGTGGAAGGCACTGGTTGGTACCTGTGCTCTGTGGCTATAGAAAATGAGGCTCAGAGAGGTGACGTGGCTGTTCAAGGTCACATGACTAGTCAAACCTGAAGTAGGATGGTGACCCAGGCCTGTATGCTCTCCTCTGGCGGCTTTTCTGGGGACCCAGCAGGGATGGTGAAAGCTGGTCCATAGGATGGAAGGCCACTGTTTTTGAAGATGGAGGTTCTTTCAAATTCCATAAAGCTGAACTTTGCCCAGGCATTGGGCAATTGAGAGTCTGCACCAAGACCAAGCAAGTCACTCTGGGGCAGAGGCTGTTTTACAGTTTGACATCTCAGCATCCTCCTTCCACAGCTGGCACTGACACTGATAAAAAAGAAACATTTTCACCAGGCTTGGTGTTGAGTCATGGTGACACTGATTTCAACTGAGCTAAAGGAGGAGATTGAAGGCCCTGTGTGTATCTAATTAAAGCTGAACTGAGGCTGCCTGTTGAGGAGCTGTGGGCAAACAGGCCTGTGGCTCTCACCTCCAGCCAGACCTTGTTCCTCCCTGGCCCCCACGGCCACCACTGCTGCCACTTCTCCTCATGTCCAGGCCTCCCACTGAGCCAGTCTGCCAGGAGGCGTGAAGCCAGTATTGATCATCCTCAAGCTGTGGTCCAGCGCAGAGTCCTGTACAGTTAATTGGCAGTGGGGGGCTGTGTCCTTACTAATCAGACTTGTTTGTCTCTCCTTTAATGATCTCTGCCTGGAGACCAGCTTCAAATCATGATCTAATTAGGGAGCATGGAGCCAGCAGGGCAGCGCTACCCACCCACCCCAGGTCTGCAGTGACACCTGCTTGTTACACAGGAGACTCAGGCCCCCTGGTCCTGTCGGTCAGCAGAACCCCAGGAAGTCAGAGGCCAGATCTGTGGCTCCCACATCTACAGACTCGCAGCTACACTTGCTGTCACATCCTCCCTCCATGGGCAAAGAGGCCACTCACAAAAGCACAAAAGCACATCCTGTGTTTGGCAGTTTCTAATGGGAATAGGTGACTTCTTCAAGAGCAGCAGCCCATATTCGGGGACAGCAGCTCATCAGGGAAGACGGGCTTCAGAGAAGCTGAGATGTCCAGTTCCATCTCCATCATCATTGCCATTGCCACCTCCATCTCCATTTCCATCTCCTTCTCCCTCAACCCAGAAGAGAAGCAGCTGATGCCAGCAGGGGACAGTTTTACTGAGAAGCAGGGGACCCCCCCAGGGCTGAGGACCCCTGGAGGTCAGGGGATGGCACCCACCTGAGTCACCACCACGTCTGGTGCCCTCTGTGCAGCTCACTGGCACTTCACGGTGCCTTCCCGACCTGGCTGTGACCGGAGGAACTTGCTGATCCCTGCAGCCGTGTTCAGTACCATGGCCAGCTCCAGCACCGTCTCTAAATCAGGCTTATATCACCCACTTCTGCCAAAGAGAAGCCTGTGGGCTCTTGGCTTGGTAACTGGACAGCATCTTGGCATAAAGAAAATGGTGTCCTTTATGACAGACAATTTCAGCCCCACTCCAGGGCGTGTAGCTGGCATAGACAAAACGAGCTGGATCGGTTGTGCAGTACACAAACAGCTGTATATGGCAGCCATGAATTGGATCGGAGCTATGAAGGTGGGGTCCCTGCCTGTCTTGTTCTCTGCTATCTGCCAGGACCATCATCAGAATATAAAACTATTCAGTGAGTGAACTCATTGATTAATGCTTTTCAAGTTTAGAGTTTCAGAGAAGAACCCAGACAAGCAATTCAAAGAAATGAATCTCCAATGGTAGAGATTCAGGTGTCACAAGAGTCTTAGAAGGCCAGCTGGGCCTTCAGTCCTTCCCCAAAGGACTCTGCTAATTATTTTTCCAGGTTTTCTGCTCAAAAAATTGAACTCAGATTCAAAATGGCTTTCCCCACGTCTTTTTCTTACTGTCTTAGCACAGCTCCTGCTGTGGTGTCTTAAACTTCAGGCTGGCAGGTTTGGTGATGCGGGTTAATGGTTCTGTCTCCCAGGGCTGGCCTTGTCTTGTGTGTGTGTCAACCGTGCATGCCTTGCTCCTTGCCAAAGGACAGGACCAGGTCGGGACAGGACCAGGTCGGGACAGATCACGCAGCTTGAGAACAGCTCCTGGGACAAGCTGCAGGCTTCTGTGAGAACATACTTTTTGGTCACACTAAAATAAAAATATTTGCTATCAAAACAATCATCCCCTGTGATGATCGCCTACCATGAGTCTGGAACATGATAAAAGCTAAATACACGAGAGCCGAGAGAGCTTCCCTATCAACAGTCCCCCGATGCTGAGGAACCTGCGGTCTAAAATGTGAGCACACTGACATGGAAGAACAGGTCTGCTGTGTGGAGGGTCTCTGGTATTATGCTCCCAGAGCTCCTGTGGGCTGAATAATCTGTTGAGTGGGAAAGGAGGACAGATCCAGTGTTTTCTGCACCAGGGATGGCGCTGAGTGCTTTGTTTTCATTACTGCATGTGTTTTCCTGTTTGAACTCAAGAGAAGGTTAAGTCTCTGGTTTCCCAGATGTGGCACTCATGACCCCCGGGCCCCTCAAGCCAGCGCTCTTCCCCTCTCTGGTGTTCAGAACTGCACCCAGCGATGGGGCTACACTGAGCCCAGATGGCTTGTGGTGACCTCGTGCTCAGTGCCAGCTTCCCTGTCCAGATCAGCCTGGCATTGACCAGAATGATGCCACAATCTGACCCTGTGTCACCCACAGGTGACAACATAGGGCGGGGGATTGAGTGAAGGCACAGCGAACTCAGGTACCCTTGGAGGTTCCAAACATCATAACCTTGGCAACTGCGTGGAAATGTTGAGTTCACTAAAATGCTATTCCTTGTCCCTAGCATAGAGAAGAAAAATATCCCCTCCTGTATCCCCACCTGCCATGCGGTTGCCTGGGGTCATATGTCTCTGACATCTCCATAACCCTACAGAACCATTGGTGCTCCCAAGAGAGTGGTCACATCACCCTGACACTGTGTCTCCACTCTCTCCTGACATCTCTGCTAGCAACCATGTGTGGGGGGTTGGGGGGTGGCTGAGCAAATGCTCCTCTCTGCTCTGACTTTGAGCTGCTTGAAGGTCCAGGGGAGACCTCTTGCCTCCCCTGACATCCGGGGACGGGGTGCCCTCTGACGGCTTCAGACAGCATGGGGTCCCTGCACAGAGAGCCACAATCTGCTCCAAGTCGAAGCTTGCTTCCCTGAGGTGCTGGCACCCTCAAGCAGGTGGTGATGTCTAGTGACCAGTTAGTCAACCGCTGGAACCCGAGCACTGCTCCTCAGCCCCTCCTGGGCTCCAGCATGTGGGCTGTGTCCAGCAGCGTAAGGACACACCGCCTTTGCATATGTAGTGAGTGAGCACTCCGCTGTGCAAAAGTTACCTCTGTTCTTTCCGCACAGCCTCGATCCTGCAGCTGGGCTCAGAGGGGAAGAAAACGGTTGTCGCTGCCCATCTCTGTTATTGGTACCACCCCCACCTTTCTTGCCACTGCCACCACCTCCACCACCACTCACCATCTCTACTGCACCACCCCGTCCTTTTTCCCTGTCGCTGCTACCACCTTCGCCATCGCTGGCACCACCCACCCGTACCTGGGCCATCCCTCCCTTGGCCTTTCCCTCTTCCCCTCTCCAACACTGCTAATGCTCTTTGGAAGCTCTTCCTGCATGCTGGCTGGGTCTTGGTTTCCCAGACATGGAGCACCCACTGCACAAAGAGCTCGCTCTCAGGAACTTTGGCAGGAGACACCCAAGTGGCAAGGCAGGGCCTCCCCAGGGAGGGAGACCAACAGGATCCAGCCCATAAGCAAATGCACACAGGTTGAACCGAGGTGCCGCCCCAGTCCAGTGTGCCTAGGACTGAAGTTGCTGCTGTGTAAACCGATGCCAGGCTGGGGGTGGTGCCAAGTGGTCAGACAGCGAGGATGGTGGGCAGGCAGCCAGGAGACAGGTCGCTGGCTAACTGGTGCAGACTCAGCACAAACCAGAGGCCAGCTCCAACCTGTCAGAGTGGAAATCCCAGAAGACCGCTCTTTTCCCCTTCTGCTTCTCCCAGATGGCACCTCGCCAATGAAGCTTCGCACTGCTGCCCTGCCCTGCAGGGCCCACCCAGCTCCCACCCATAGCTTGTTCCTTTGGTTCCAAGGTTCCAGAGCACCTAAGGGCCTGACTCAGCAGAGCAGTGAGCGCCCCTGGAGGGCCCGGGCTCGGCCTCCAAACTGTAATGACCTGTAGCACCTACAGGACAAAATAAACTTGGCATGACTTTCTTTTAAAAGTAGTTTGAATAACCTAATTAAACATCCTTTTCAAGTCAAGCACTTGATCTAATCAGAGGTGGAACTGTTCATTTCACAATTTCCACACCTGATAATTATCTAATTTGTACTTTTTTTTTAAGTTAACGTTCTTTCCTGCTTTCTCTGCACCCAGGCCCTAGGTGACATCATTCAGTCTCCTGGTTTTAAAATCTTTCAAATCTCCACCACTGGTTTACTCTACTCTCCCAAGCTCCAGCTCATAGGGCAAGCTGCCCCTTGATCCAGGCATCTCATTTTTCTTGCAGTTGGGACAGCTTCCTCGATTCCCCTTCCCAGCCCTGGTCTTGTTCTACATTCCCTTTTTGGCAAATGGTAAACAGCATTCTCCCGTGCAAACCTACACAGTCATTCTCAGCTGCCATCCCGAGTCCCGCCCTCCCTTCCCCCGCACTCCTCTGCCCATCCCAAGCTTCCTGCCACCTGTGTCTTCTCCCGCAGCAGTCCCTTGTGCCTCTGTGGCTGGTCTCCCTGCCTCTCTCACTACATTCCAATCGCTCCCCACCCAGCAGCCAGCATGTATTCGTAAGAACATGAATCCTATCTGCCATTCTCCCATGCCTCGTCACCCCCCTCAGGGGCTTGGCACTGGGACTGTCCTCAGATTCTTTCTGGCTCCTCCCTTCACTCCATGTGTATCCCTGCAGAAAGGCCAGGTCCTCTGAGAGGCCCTCTCGGGCCACCTTATCTAAATGGCCCCTGGCCCTTCACTCCTCATCTCTTTTCCTGTTTGTCCCCTCTGCTGGAACATAAGCCCCCATGCAGGACTTCTGGACACATTGTTCACGGCTGTCTCCAGCACACAGTGTGGCCTAAGGCTCAGCAGGTGTTTGAATAGGTGCCTGAATGAAGGAAAGAGCACAAGCCCGCTCAGAGGAGCTTGCCGCTCTTCCCGCCCATCCTACGCCCTGCGCGCTGTTGATCCAGATAGGCTCGGCTGTTACTCTGCCAAGGAATCATTAAATTTAGGAGTCATTCCTGCAGTGAGCAGGAGGTACAGACATGCTCCACTCCTCGGACCTGCCTGCCTGAGGTTCCCACACTTGGGGCCATGCCCACCTCCTGAGGCTCTTCTACCAAGAAGACAGATGGACAGGTTAGCAAGCGAGGAGGCTGAGTCCTATGTGCTGACCTATGACCACGAGAGAGGAGAACAGGCGGGAATCTCCCCTGCCGCAGCTGAACCAGGACCAGCACCCGCTGTGTCACCTGTAGGGGAGAGTGTGGGTCCCCAGCCAGCAGTGAAGAGGTCAGAGTCTGTCCATGGGGCTCCCTGCAGATGGGCAACCCTCAAGGACTGCAGGAGCCTGATTGGAAGATAAACCCAGGTTCCCACCGAAGGTGCCATGGTCCCGTCAGCCTGGTGAGAGATGTCTGGGGGAGGCCCGGTGGTGTGGGTCCAACCACCACCCTGCCCACCCGCCCCCCAAGCAATGGTGGAAGGTGGTCATCTTCCTCCAATAGGATGGCCACTGCTCAAGGGCCAGGTCTGCAGCAGTGGGCAGACGAGGCCACCCATGGCAAGGCACAGAGGCGGCAGAGAGCCAGGCTGAGAAGGTGAGAGCAGGCAGCAAGGGTCAGATGGCATCTGAGTTGGCCTCCAAGCCCCCACGAGTTCCCTGCTGTCCCACCAGGCTTCTCACAGAGCACAAATTAAAGAGAATTAGTAAGAATTTCAAGACAACAACCCCGAGGCATCAAATCTGCTGCACACTGCCCTCTGAGCACAGGGCCGCTGAACTGCCCCAGCCTCGCATCCTCGGCCACCCTGGCTGTGGTCCCACAACAGAGCCCTGGCCGGCATCAATCTGTGACCCTACCTGGCTTTAGAAGCACCTAGGCTGCACGAGCGGCTCTGGACCATGCCACATTCCCGCTCTCCTCTTGTGCACCCTGCTCTGGTCCCTGTTGTTTAAAATGGAGAACTCACATAGGACCTCCACTCCCAGCCCGGAGTCTCAGAATCCAGTGTGGACCAGCGCCAGGCCAGCTGGCCTACGTTGGTGTGAGGCTCCAAGTAGCTAATTAGGGCTCGGGAGAAATATTTTTTAAATCCCTTAAATTTCTGTTCGTGATTGATCAGTCTTAAATATGTTACAAACAAAACCAAAACCCGATTATGTCAATTACGTTAAATTACGTTATATACAATGAAGTGCGCGGGTCTTGGTCAGTGATTTTCACAGGCCTACACCTCACTTCGGTCATGGTATAGAGCACGTCCATCAACCTGGTGCACGGTCTGTGGCTGTCCCCCCAGGGAGGCAAGCACGATTCTGGCTTCTAGCATTCTAGGTTGGGTTAATCTGGTCTTGAATGTTATGTAAGTGGACCCATACATTTAGGAGTCTTCTGCGTCTGGCTTCCTCCATTCAACATAATGTTTCTGAGTTGTGTCCACGAGGCTGGGTAACTCAGCATTAGCTCCTGTTTATTGTTGTGTAGTATTTCGTTATGCAACTGTATCAGCATTTATTTAGGGATTCCTGTTGATATGTATTAGGTTTGTTTCCATTTGGGGTCTGTTATGCATAAAGTTCCTGTCTCAGTACACTTTGTTTTGTGGATACATTAGTACACATTGTTTTGCTTTCATTTCTCTTGGATAAGTACATAGAGGTATCAAACGTATACATAAAGAAATACTCAAGATCATTAGCCATTAGGAAATACAGATAATACCACAGTGATATGCCACCCTGCACCTACTAAAAATGATTAAAATGTAACAGACTGACCAAGGCAAGCATTGGAAAGGCTCCAGAGGTACCAGAATGTTGATATGTTATTGATGGGAACATGAGACAACACAATTACTTTGGAAAGCAGTTTGGAAGTTTCTTAAAAGATATAAACATATACCTACTACTTGTGATTCAGCTACTATGTGTGATTCAGCCTACTATATGTGAAGCACCTACTATTCTATTCCTATTTACTCAAGAGAAATCAAAGCATAGGTCCATACAAATGCTTGTACAGGAAGGTTCATGGCAGCTTTCTTTGAAATTGTAAACTGTTAGAAACAACTCAAATGTCTACTAATGGTTGAACAAACTCACTCCAGTATACCCACACAGTAGAATATTACTCAGCAATCAAAATGAATGAACTGCTGATGCATGGCCAAGTTTGATGAAGCTATGCATTGATTTGTACTGCAGCATTAGTGAATCTCAAAGTAATTATGTTGAATGACTTAAGTTATAAAGAATGAGTTACTTATTGTATATTCCTTTTGTGTAAAATGACAGGAATATAATGTGTAATGACAGAGGCAGCTCAATCTAGGGGAGGAGGGACAGGAAAGAGGATTCCAAGGGCTGGGAGGACACTCGATTCGTGTGCACCTCACCTTGCTTATGGTGTGACTTTCAGGTGCACAGATGCAGACTTGTAAAATTGGGTACCTTTTAAAGGTGCAGTTTACTGTCAATTATATTTCAATAAAGCTGTTTTCTTAGAAGTCCGATGCCTAGAGAGACCCTCGATGGACTCTCATTGACCTTTCTTGCTTCTTATTCACATACCACACGAGCTTACTTGTTGGAAGACATGTTTATAGTAATTCACGACTAAGTAATTCATGAACGTAGTACTAGTTCTCTAAATTTGGTCTTTTTTTGAGGACAATTTTGTGTATTCTACACAAATTTTATTTCCATATTTCTGTGAGCATTTCCATGCACAAACCAGGTTGGCAGTTTCTGCAGAAAGTCTGGTGGAACCATGATGGAGATTGTGTCAAATCCATCAAGAAAGCTCGGAAGAACTAATGTCTTACACACATGGGCTCTTCTAAGCCATAAGCATATTTGACTAGCTTCTTGATATATGCTTTTTCCCAAATTTTCCGTCTCACTTAATTTGTCAAATTTATTGACATAAAGTTCCTAGTTTCACCTAATAAATTTCACAACTATAGTATGTATTGCAGGGGTTTTTCTTTTATTCCTGATATAGGATTGGTAATTTGAAATTCTGTTTCTTTCATTGATCAGACTTGCTAGGATTTGTTCATAAATTTTTAGGTTTGCTAGTTTTTCTCTGATTATCTGTTTTCTAATTTGGTGACCTCTTTTCTTTTCTTTCTTATATTTCCTTTGGTATTCATTCTGCTTGTTCTTTCTTATCAAGGCCAAAGCTTATTGCATTGTCCTTTGCCGTCTGCTATTTCTGAAGTGAAACATCATTCTTATCTTTAGTCTGCTAAAGATAACAAATGTTGCTTTCCTCCAGTTGCTTTTTAAATTTTCCCTTTTTAAAATTTTCCTACTCTTTCTTGGTTTGCAGTGGTTAGGTGACTGTTTGTTTTGTGTTTCCTTTGTGGTTTTTTGCTTAGAGTTTATTGGCCTTGGATGTTGAGTTGATTCTTTCATCAGTTTCATCATCTTTCCATCAGTTTCGCAAAGTTTCAGCCACTATCTTTTTAAATATTCCCTCCGCTCTATTCTTTCCTTCCTTGCCTTTTGAAAGTCCCATTGTATGTCTGTCTGTCTGTCCTATTCATACCGTTCTTTGAGCTGTTCAGTTGTTCATTCTTTTTTCTTTCTGTGCTTCAACTGGTGCCTTTTTTATTATCGGTTTGTCTTTGACTTTATTGTTTCTTTTTTTCTTCTGTGACCAATCAACTTGTACTTTTATTGAAGTCCATTTAATCTTTTATTTCAGATTATATAGTTTATATATGATGTATGAATGTATCATATATGATAAAACATGGATAATAATATATTACATTAATATATAATATGAAATAAGTATATAGTGATATGTAATGTGTGTATTATGTAATCATATATGTAGCAATATATTAAAGATATTAAACATGTGTTTGGTCAGTGAAAAGCTTGTTCTCTGGAATTTGGTTCACATAGATGTACATTCTTTTATTATTATTTTATGGCTTTAAAAGGATATGAATTTTCATTTATTTGCTCTTTGCTTGTTATCATCACTTTACAGTAGGAACAATATTTTGCAAACCTATATATCCTACCTAGTGTAGATTTCCATCTGTGAAACACTAGTTCCCCTATTGATTTTTTCAGAATTTCCAATATTACCGGAAAATTGCAAGAAGAACACAAAGAATTCCCACAAGTCCTTCACCTGAAGAGCTTGTCAGGTTTTGCCAGCTGTCCTCATGTGTCATTTACAGAAGCAGAATTCAAACCAGAGCACCCACCGCAGTTAGTGTTTGCCTGCACTCAGCACGCTTGAACCCAGAACTACCCTTCCGTCCGTCCTTCCTAGGCGTATGCGTTCTGCACTGCTTAAAGATTATCAGCCAGTTGCCTCAGTAATACCTCTTGATATGTGTTTGCCATGCTGCTGTGTGACTCCATGGAGACTGAGGATTTAGGCAAGAATGTGACAGAAGTCAAGACGTGCTTGTCTCCCCACGTGCTGGGTCTGACGTCAGTGTGGATCATCACGGGCAGCGTTAACTTGGGTCACACACTTAAGAGATGTCTGCCAGCTTTCTCCACTGCAAAGTCACCCTGTTTCCTGTTAAAATTAACAATTATCATGGCTGTGGACTTTGAGACTGTGTAAATACTCTGTTATTTCTCTTACTTGCTCCCAGTAACCTTAGCATGCATCACTGTATCTTCCCTGCGTTAGTTAGTACTGATTACCAAATGACAGTTTTCTAGTTCTACACTTACTAGTCGAAATTCTACTGTAAAAAAGAGTTTTCTCCCTTCCCATGTATGTCTTTTTAAAACCCAAGGTGGACTCATGGATTCCATGAAGCCAGTCACTCCCCATTACTCTTGTCAGTTACTGTATTTAGTGGCTCAAAATATCTCCAAGTTGACCAGTAAACATTTCTGCAAACGGTGTCCTGTGATACGTAACAATATTCCATAGGTGCTTACTTACTTTCTGGCACAAGACGTCCCAGGCTATCCTTGTTTTTTCCCTGTTCTGCTGTGGAATTAGCTATTTCTCTAAAGAACTGGGGTCCCTTTAGAGGTGCATTGTATTTAAACACCAAGACTGGGGAGTTGAGTATGATTCTTGCTACTGGTTTTGCTGCTTAGTGATCTCAAAGAACAGCAATAAGAACCGTGAGGACATGTGTGCATTCATCCACGTGTACCTGGAAACTGTTTGCCTTGATACCTCCAGTGCCAGTCCAATGGCAGTGTTCTAAGTGTCCCCTTTTCGTATCGGTAGCTCTGTGGTGAGAAGCCTGGATGTCAAGACCCTCAATGCTTGTGTCTATTGCTAGCTCCCCATATTTAAAATAATGTCCCAGGCCCCTCCCCACAATCAAAAGTGCTGCCCCTCTCAGCCAACTTCCTCTGTGGCCCCCCCTTGCCACCTCCCATCTCAGCTGTCTACCAGAAGCCAGCCAGGCCACCTCCTCTTTGGTCCCCTCCTTGGGATAGCCTTGGCCCCCTGCCACCTTGCTCTTTACTATGGGTTTGGTTTGGTTTGTTTTGAAGACAAAATCATTATTAGAATTTTCTTTCCTGGGAATACAAAAAAAGGAAAAGTCATTCTTATGTGTTTAAAGTGACCATTGTATATTATCGTGAATCAAGGACAGTTTTGGTTAGGTGACTTTGACATGCTTAGAAGAGTACTTTGATTTCAATGTTGTCTGATTTTGCTGCTGTGAATCAGATTGAGCTGATGCTGATTACAGAATGACTCACTGAGGCATCAGATGTAAATGTGTGGGTGACAGTGAAGCCCCCACTTCTCCATGCCGCAGTCTGGAGAGGGCAGTACCATTCAGGACAGACCTGTCCTGGCCAACTAGGCCAGAGATTAGATGACTGTGTAAGAGAGACCTACCAAACATAGGCATGGCCTTCTCAGAAAGTCCTTCAAACTCAACTCAGTCTTTGATTTCTCTTAGCAGAAATGAACCAAAAAGGGTCACCCTGACCTCATGTTCGCTGCCAGCCACAGGTGTACTGAGGAACATTCTCATGCTGAGGGCTTCTCCGCAGGGTTTAGAGGTAGGAAATGTTGGCAGGGGTTGCTAGTGACAAAAGTATCTGCTTCTCTTTGTTGTTTAAATTCCTAGTATCAGGAGTGTCTAGATTTGCTTTTAACGTGCAGGTGTCCTCAGGACCATCTCAGTAGATAGCCTAGCTGTCACCCAGCCTTCCCCAAGCTCTCCTGCAGGAGGACTTGCCCCCATCCCTTCTCCACAGGCTGAGTGGTGGTATGTTTGGACATCACGCCTACACTTACCTCCAAGTGCCTTCTCATGGGCGGGTCCTCATTTGAAAAGTCACAGACTGTTTTCTGCCACTGGTAATACAGCAAATAAATATTTTTTAAAAATCTTTTTACACAGTGTGTTGATAAAAAAAAAAAGTGGCGGGGGACAAGGGGAGTAATCCTTGGAAGCTAAAAAGCTAAGTGAAATAATCAGGAACCCAGAGCAGCAAGACAGCATGGAGCTGACTTTGCCTGGGAGATTTTGATAAAGAGAACTTTAGCTTTGCCTTGTACACTGCTGTGACCCACAGGACCGCAGATGAATCCCAAGACCCTTCCATGGAGCCCCTGTGCGGAGAGATGCCCCTATATAAACACGGGGCCTGCAGGGTTTCATGTGCAGTGTGAGGGTGAATAAGAAAAGAATCTACCTATTCCCCAGGAGCTATAAGGAAATATACTTATCTCAAATTATAGCACCAAGAAGAGAGAAAGAGTCTTCTGAGAATTTATAACTATATGTTGATCTTCACAGGGGATTTTAGCTCAAAGGCAAATTCTCTGGATAGTTTAAAAATGTCTCAACTGTAAATTTTAGTTTAACCCAGAATGGTGGAGCTCTTGGATGCCTGGCACAATCAAGAAGAGCTTATATCTAAACTATAGCTCAACACTTTTTCACAGATTAATTTCCAGGCAATGTGAGCTGTTTTAAAAAGTATATCAGAACACCATGGAAAAAAGTACCAGGTAAGAACCAGCATAATGTATAAATAGCAAAATGACACAGAATATAAAATATATGTGTTCAACATTTTTAAAGATAGAAAATATGGCTGAAATCAATCATCTATGTGAAGGATTAAATAAAACTTCTAGAAACAAAAATTTAAAGTTTAAACCTCAGTGCAAGAACATAGCAGTAGGTTAGAAATGGCTAAAGAGGGAGTCAGGGAGCTGGAAGATGGATTTGAAAAAATTATGCAGAATATAGCACAGAAATGCCAAGGTGAAAAATGTGAAAGAGATAAGGGATACAAAGATGGAATTTGTAACATGTTGAGTCAGAATGTCTGAAAAAAAAGGAAAATAATGGAGTAGATAATATTTAACAGAGAATGACTGTCAGTTTTCAAGAACCAATGAAAAACAAATCCTTACTTTCAGGAAACCCAGTGAACTATAGGCAGAATAAATACAAATAAATGTGAATACTTATACCACAGGGAAACTGCCAAAGGCCAAGAGATTTTGTTTCTTTGTTTATGACAGAATCTCACTATTCTGTCCGGGTTAGTCTCAAACTCATGCATTCAAGCATCCTGCTTCTGGAGTAGCTGGCCCATAGGTGCACCCCAGCATGCCCAGTAAGACTTTACTGCAGAGGATAAGCACATTACTACAACTGAAAGACCCAGCATAAACACCTGTTTCAAGTAGCATGAAGGGGCTGGCAGTGCAGCTCAGTGTACAGGACTTGCCTGGCATACTGGGTTCTATCCCCAGCACCAAAAATAACAGCAGCAACAACAATAACAACAGCAACAATAATAATAATGAGTGAGTGACTGAACAAAACAGACATTTTAGGCAAACTTAAAATAAAGAATTTGAATTGTAAGAAGTTATTATGAGGAAAACAGAATTAGGTTATACACCTGTCATGTATTTAGGGCAGGAAAAGAGAGATTTGGGTTCATTTATTCCAAAGTTCTTCATGAAAAGTAGTATTTACTTTAGACTTTGGGTTAATTCAATGTTTCTAAGTGGTATAAAGGCCAGAAGAATGAAAAAAAATATATTTTTAAATGTGTCAGGAAGAAAAACATGGAAGACAGGTAGTATTCCTTCTAAAGAAATAAGAGAAAGGGAGCACAGGAAAATGCAATAAAGAGCCCAATCTAGACTGCTTAAATAAATGTGATAAGTATTACAATGGGCACTGGAAGTGGAAATGAATGAATTCCAGGTGTATGAAAGATGTGTATAAAACAACACAATGGAAAAGCAAAAGAAGTCTCATAAAAGGACGGTGTGATTCATTGACACAAAGCTCAAAAACATGTAAAACATTACACAGAAATAAAAAGATGACATAAAAGTATCAAGAAAAGAAAAGAAAAATAATAACAAGCACAGAATTGAGGATGATGCTTCTGAGTGGACAAGAGGGAACAGAACCGGAGAGGGATGGGAGAGAGTGTACGACCAATGGCATCATGCTACATTACAAAGCTTCTCCATGGCAAGACAAACAACCTGCAGAGGGAAAAGACAGTCTGCAGAATGGGAAACCACTGCTACCAGCCATTCCTCAGACAGACAATTCATATCTACAGTACATAAAAAAATTAGGCTCCCCAAACAAAATATCCAATCAAGAAATGGGCAAGCAAAATGAATAGACATTCACCAAAGCCATAAAAATGGCCAATAAATACATGCATAAATGCCAGCATCGCTAGCTATTAGAGAAATGCAAATTAAAACAACACTGAGGGGTCATCTTACCCCCAGAAAAATGGCCGACACCAAGAAATGAATAACAAATTCTGCTGAGGCTGCGGGGAGAAAAGAAGCCTTCTGCATTGTTGGTGGGAGTGTAGATAAGTACAACCACTATGGAGATTCCTCCAAAAAAACCTGAAACTAGAAATTCCATTCAACCCAGCTATTTCCCTTCTATGTATTTTCCCCAGAGTTAAAAACGTTATATTGCAGAGACACATGCCTGCTCATGCCTATAGTAGCCAAATCCTGGCAGTGGCCCCTATGTCCATCAGCAGAAGGATAAAGAAAATGTGGCATTTGCATACCATGGAGTACTACTCTGCCATAAAGAAAAATAAACTGTAGTCATCTGTAGGAAAGTGGATGCACCTTGAGAACATAATGTTAGTGAAATAAATCAGACACACAAGCTTCAATGTCACATCGTTTGTCTTAGATGAAAAGCCTGAAGTAAAAATAAAGAGGAAATAAAAGACAGATAATGGGAAGTAGGGAGACAGCTGTTCTCAGAGGGGCAGGGGTCAGGAGAGGGAGGGAGGGAAAGACGAGGGAGGAAGAAAAGAACGCGGAGTGTTCCCGGTACCACGTCCGCGCAAGGTACGGAAGCATCCTGTGCTACACACGTGCACTGATAAACTGAAGGTTTACAAAAGCAAAGCCTTCTTTTTCTTTAAGTTGGTGAATGGGTACATGCCTGCTCATTGTAGCATACATGCACAGGCTGTCTACAAATTATTTTTATGTCTCCATTATTTAACAAGAACAATTCAAACGTGTAGTTATTTGAATTTGATTTGTGTGTGTGTGTGTGTGTGTGTGTGGTACAAAATAGGGTTCCAGCGTTATTGATGCCAGGTAGGTGGGAGTCACCTCAGCATTACTCATTAAGAGTCATCATTTTGCCATTAGAACAGTCTGCATTGTCACATGCAGAACTTTCATACACGCTGGGATTGATTGCCGGACCCTCCCTTCTATTTTATGGCCATATCTGTAGCCATTGATTTGTCTCTTTCTCCCTCAAAAGCGTATTGATTTTATCACTGCAGCTTTTTTTCCCGGTTTGATGTTCCAGTATTGGGTAAGAAGACACATCCCTGTCGTTATTCTTTTTCTTATTTTTCTTGGTTATCCGAGGGTACTTATTCTTTCAGATGAACTTTTTAAAGATCATTTGATTCAATTCCAAAAGGGCTGCATTAAATTTACAAATTTATGGTGATGTCTTCCCACTCAAGAATAAGAAATGTCTTTGCATTTGTTCGTATCTTATTTTATGACCTTCAATAAGATTTTATAGTCTTTTTCACATAGGTCCTGTGGCTTTCTTGTCAAATTTACTCATGAATGTTTTATGGGTTTTTTTAATCATTATTATGAGTAGACTGCTTTTTTCCTTTTCCATTTATAATTATTTATTGCTAATGCAGAGAAGAGTGATTAATTTTGACACATTTATCATCTGTCCAACTACTTCATCATAATTCCTTCATAATTTTAATCTTCTTTCACTAGTGTCTCTTGGTTGTCTAAGTATACTGCGACATGATCAGCGGAAAGAAATAGTTGTTATTTGACGGTTCCAAATGTTAATTGTTCATTTTCTTGCCTCAGTATAGTTCCTCTTTTGCATAAAGACAGTGGTAACAAGTATCACTGGAAACATTTTTAACTGGAAATACTCTATGATCAGCTAAGATGATCTATTTAAAGAATTTTCTTCTATTCCTTTTCCTGAAAGTATTTACTTGGAATGGTTCCTACATTTTAAAACTTCTGTTATTTCTACTTTTGCTCTAGGTTTTGAGATAGGCCCTCCAATTTATCTTGAAAGCTATTAATTTGAGTTTCACTGGTGACCATTCTCTCCCTAAATTTCTCAAATTTTCTTGGTTCAAAAATTGAGCTCTCTTGAAAGCTTTCTACGTACTCTGGTTGGTTCTCCTGGAGTATTATATTTAGAGTGTTGGTCTTCTATTGTCATTAAGTTGTCAAATGTCATCCTTCTTGTCTTAGTTACTTTTCTCTCATTGCTGAACCAAAATACTGGACACCCAAGGTTAAAGGAAGAAAGGTTTATTTAGCTCATAGTTTGTGGAGGTTTCAATTCATAATCACCTGGCAGAGGGGCAACCATCCATGGAGGCAGAAGACAGCAAAAGCTGCCAGAGCAAAAACAGGAAACAAGCCTCTTCCTGCCCCTTTTATCTTATCCAGACTGCTGGGATTTAGGTAGCATCAATCCAATCAGTGACCTGATCTACATCAGTCACCCCACCCTTAATCCCAGCACTGAACCATGAATCAGTCACAAACTCTCGATTCAGCTGCCTCCAAAACAAGCCCATCTAAAACTGCACGAGGCTTTGGAGGGACATCTAGACAGGAAGCATAACACTTCTCCTCCGGTAACTTGGATTCCTTTTTCCTCTCCAGAGGGAGGACCTCTTGATGGACAGGTTATTGTCCATTGCCCAGTCTTTGGGGCTTAACTGCAGGCCCAGAAGTACTTAAAGCAGTGGTGATCTGAGAGGGCAATCACTGGCCCTCTGGCCTCTTGCAGAAGTACAGAGGTTGATGGGTCATGATGGAGGCTCCTGGAGGAAGCCCAGGGAGACCAGGGACTAGGGGGCTTCCTCCAGGGCAAGAGCAGACCCAGCCCATCCATTCAGCCAAGAATGCCAACCACCCCAGAACCTCAGGCTCAACTGCCAGAACCTCGGCAGCTTCGTGGCCTGGTTGTACCAGACAAAAGTGAAAGAGAAAAGAAAGGAAATGATCTATTTGATACTATTTCTAAGCTTTGTCTTGATATTACCCAGCTCATATTTTTATACCTGATAATCCCATTGGGAGAAAAGGGCAATCTTGGAGAGGAGAAAATGACACCCTACCAGTCAGAAAATAGTCATTTTTTGTGCACTAGTATAGCTATCTTAATTGGGGTCCCTCTTTTACCTTTAAAAGAATGATCAAGGAGACTGCATATTACTATTGTGAGACACATCTGGAACAAGTGTCCTGACCAAGCCAAGGGACTGACCTGGGCAGCACTTAACAGCGATGCAGGGGTCCTGGAAGAATAGCCTACCTTCTGGGCTCGAGAGTCCCAAGGGTAGAACGGTGGGCAGCACCACAGCAGGTCATAATGAGGGACTCAGCAGCCAGCCTCAGGCGCCACGGTCTGGGGTCATTTTTGGTGGAAAAGGCATGAAATGGGGCATCAGAGAGACAGCGAAGACCCCTCCAAGGGCAGCGGCACCTAGTGCCCTCAGCTCTAAGGAAGGAGTCCCAAGGAGCAGAGAGTAACAAGACAGCGCGGTACCTGGGGGAAAATGAGGGGCCTGTGACAAAGCTAAGACAGGCGCAAGCTGGAGAGGCTTTGGGCAAAGGAAAGGAACTGGGGTGGAGGGGGGGGCTGTCTTCGGAGAAAGCGCTGCAAAACAAAGCCATTTTGTGAGAGAAACTCTCCCAGGGGCGAAAATCCTATTGCACTCCACATTTAATAGAGTTTCTCTTCCCAAGGTCTTCGAAATAACCTTTCAGGAGCCAGTTAAGATAACTTGATAAGAAAATCGAGGGTAAAAAAAGATGTTTTGTGGGTTTTTTGATGGCCAAAAAACATTCTGAATAGATTCCCTTAATGCACTGGGGTGAGATGACTTTTTGCATGCCAGGGGCTCTGCGCGCAGCCCTCCCAGCCGCCCACGAGGAGACTGAGCCGACGGGAGAGAGAGAGACTCACCGATGGAGGCCAGGCCTCTGCTCCCGCCCTCTGCTCTCTGCGGTCTGCACTCCTTCATGCTCTGTCCAGTTCTCTAAAGGCAGTGGTCTCCGGCTCCTCATCTCAAACCAGCCATTCGGGGGTCTCCCCTGTCCTCCATCAGAGTCCAGCTTTCCCCTGGTATTTTCCACAGCCGGGTCTGTGCCGAGCCCTGAATGTTGGAGAGGTGGATCCCGGTCCACAGAGCCCACCATGCTCGCTGAGAAGCTGGGACATCCTTCATGCCACAAGTAAACCCTGAGCCCTGGGGGATGAGCTCCCGTGCTCTAAGTATTTAGGGTAGCGTCTCAGTGAAGAATAGCGTGTGCTGCCCTCCCTGGCTGGGGTCAGCATACGCATGTCCTTGGGAGGAATCACATTCTCTTCCCAGTCACAGAGTATGAATCAGACTTCCACGGTGGGGAGTGGACCTGAGGCAGCCCCGGTCCCCAGGTCGTCAGGATGGTGAGCAGGCAGCCACCACGATGGCCAGCACCCCGGGAAGAGACTGCTGTCTCCCCACCCCGGCAGCTCTTAGGGGGGCTATGAGACCGTTATCGGATAAATCTCTTTAAGCCAGGACTGCAGCCAGAGGGCTGAAAGTCTGGGAGACAGGACCTGGGCCCAGGCCCAGCTGTGCTGTGCACACCGCTCCCTGCAGGCAGGGGTTGGGGGGCTTCCTCAGGAGCAGGCCTCTTCTGACGCAGCTGCTTTGCCCTGCACGCAGGAGTACAGGGCACCGGAGCCGATGTGCTCTCCCCTCCGCTGCAGCTCTCAGGTCAGAGCTCCTCCTCTCCTCGAGTAGGGGTTAAGAAGCAAAATAAGCCAACTGGGCCTGGGCTTGTGGTCAGCCACAAGGATGGACAGTGCCTGGGCTCCCTGTTCCACTAAGTGAAGCAGCTTTCTCTCTCTGGGCCCTGTCTCAGGTCACACCCCCTCAAATGGCTTTTGCCTGCCACACTCGCTGGCTGAGCCACACCACCTGGACCCGCATTTGTGGCAGTGTCGGGTCTGTGACACTCTTGTCCAGAACCCTCACCTGGATCATCACCCAGAGAGTCATTAGCACCAGCTGGTACAAATGGACCTGTTGCTTCCGTCGCCATCACTGTAATGTAACAATTCCCATTTCCACTCGTGTTCAGTAAATTTAATTAGTGTTCAACAGCAGCTTATTTGGCAAGATGATCAGTTTTTAGCCTGGGTAAATGACTTCCTTTATGATTGTAAATTAAGCATGTTGTATCTTTGTCATGCGTCACGGTTGTCCCCATAAATACTGTAGGCCGTTGCCAGTGGTCTCACTTGGTTACCTTTCCCATTACTGTTTTATCAGCGTTCCGGTAGGAGTGGGGAATTCATTCCTGCTTAATGACAAGCGGAAGTGGTGGCAAGGGGCTTGTTTCAGCAGGAAACTGTGCCTTGGTCAGTGCCTCTGTGGTTAGTGATCAGATTCTAGGCCTGGCCCGTGTGGGGCGTTCTCAGCTTTGCATCCGGCCTGCTGTCTGCAGCTGTTGTAAAGGGCACGGGCAGGGCTTGAAAGCTGCTTTTGTCTTAATTGCAAATAATTAGGAATCAAATATTTGCCAATGACAGCTGATTCCCAGGCCAGAGAGAACCTGAGTGTTCATAATGACGTCCCTGGCCACAGGTGGGCGCAAGTGTTTTCTTAACACTGACCCTCAGCGCAGCCCAGAGGGAGGGCTAAGGGAGCCCAGCTGCAGGCTATTCAGTGTGGGCACCCCAGGCACGTGTGACTGTGACGCTGGTCCTCAGAGGTGATCACTGCAACCTGTTACGCAGGAGTGTGGAGGAGGAGGTGGAGGAGGAAGAGGAGGAAAAGGAGGGTGGGGAGGACGAGGCGGGTGGACACAGTGGAGTCCCTGCCTGCCATGAGCTGCCTCTAGCCTGACTGCCTGGCTGGATTCAGTGGTTTCTGAAAGTCCCGCTCTGCCCTGCCTCTCCAGCACCACAGTTGCCTTTGCCACTAGAGACACGCCACAGACGGCCTCCTTTCAGGCCTCTGTCCTGTTTCCCCCCCACCCCTGCGGAGGATGCAGAAGGTCAATGCACACGGCCCCCCACCCTTCCCAGGCCCTAGCCCAGTGCTGGAGCGTGGTGCTCGCCCAGCATTACGGAGCTCAGCGCTGACACCTCTTGTTTTTGTGAAAATTTAAGCATCCTGGAGCCACTGAGGGGACAGAGACCCAGCACCTGTAGGACCAACACTCTGGGGCAGGGGACTCACTCTTGGGCTCGTGCCTCCTAAAGGGAAGCGCTCCCAGGACGAGCTGGAGCTGCTCAGCCAGAGTGGGGGAGTAATGCTGGGAGGAGCACAGCCAGGGCAAACCTTTGGCAGCAGGTGAGGCCTCTGAGAAGGCTGGAGACCAGGCTCTGTGACTCTAGAGCCAGGCGATTAGCCGGTTCCCCTCCCGCCTGCACAAGGAGTTTATTAAAACTGGGTCCAGGGGCAGGGTTTGTGCCTCAGTCTGTCTTGGGAAGGAAACAAAGGCTGATATTTTTAGAGTCGTGTTAGTGTCTGCAGTAGCCGCCAGCACTTGCTGGGCAAACCCATTTCCCAACCACCCAGGAGAATCCCGCTCATCAAACACTCTGCAGCAAAGCGTCCGGAAGCCCAGAGTCTGCCCTGCCAGGAGCCTGCCCTCAGCTGCCTTCCCTTCCTGCCCGCCACCTGCCAACCCCGACAGGAGGTTGGCACAGGGGCCAGGGAACGCCAAGGAGCTTTTGAGGTGACAAGTGACCAATTAGCAAAGCGGATTCGGGGGGCTCACACGTGCTGCCCCGGCTCTGCACTTTCCCGCTGCACTGATATATGTTGACCTTCTAGTTTATTATGATTCAAGAAAAAGTCAATATTTCTTAGTTGGCTAGGGCTGGAGGAATTTAAATGAGCTACTGAGTCAAACAGTTAATCTTTTTCCTTTCAAATCTATACCGATGAAAAAGCAGACTTAACCAAAAACAAAAAGGAGATTCTTCTTTTTTTTCCTTACACATTTTCAGCCCATGGGGTTAGGCCCTACTATCTCACTGAGTATTTTAAGGATGGAATTAAATTTTGAAGCGAAGACTTCCGTGGCCATAAATCTGCACTCATGTTTAATGTTTGATGCCTTGCTATCTCTTGGTGATTCTTTAACTTTGCACGTGATGCCATCCACTCAGGGAACCGGGCGGAGGCTGCTCTCCCGGACTCCCCTGTGCAGTTTGGAGGGGTGCTTGCACGATGTTGGTTCCAGGTTCCTGCTTGGCCTTAGTGGTGTCTCTGCAGAAATAAGCCGCCAGTCGGCCGCCCTCCTGCATGCTGTGGGCCCTGAAGTCCTATGGCTGTGTGTGGGGTGCAGGAGGCACCCAAGCAGTGTGGCCTCTGCCATTTGCTGGATCTCGGCCTTCTCATCCACAGCCACAGCGCTGTGCTACTTTGCTAGAAAAGACAGATCTGTTTGCCTCAGGGGATGATGGTTGTCGTGGAGAACTGTTCTCTCGCCCCCCTCCCGCCCCTGCCTGGGCTTCCTCCTCCCTCACCCTGAACAATCAGGAACCACCTCCTCCTCGCATGGCAGGGACTCCCCCTCTAGACCCCGCAGGGGCTCCCCGGTGCCTGCAGTACCAACGTTGGATTCTTCTGTGTGGTTTCTGATCTGCTACAGTCACACCTTGACCCCATTTCCCCTTCCTTTGTTGAAAACTGCTATTCCTGTTCAGTTTCCTACCTGAGACATGCTGACACTCCTGGAATGTGTTCTGGAACCTGGACCACGTGCCTCGTAGAAAGCCCTCCTCCTCCGGGCCCACAGGGTCCCTGGGTCCTCACCTCCTCTGGAGCCCAAGGCTGTTTACTTCTCCAGAAAGTAGCTCCTGGGCTCCTGTAGCCCTCTGGGTTCAGCATGGGTAGGTGTCATGTCTGAGATTTTTGGAGCAACTGAGCCCCAACACCTACACTCCACACAGCAGGATGACCTTCTCAGCACCAACGGCCAGCTCTTGGCACAGGGATGGGGCCTCCCCTGAGTTCTGTGGCCCCAGCTCCAATGAGCTTTGGCACATGAGGAAGCCAGCAGGCCCCCCCCCCCAGCCTGTGTCTGACCCTCTGCATTTCTGTCGCACAGGGCTTCCTGGGCACGGGCCACTGGCCTCCTGCAGGAAGAAGCTGTGTGGCCGCGGGAGCCGGTGTGTGGTCAGCCGCGAGACCGGGGAGCCCTCCTGCCAGTGCCTGGAGGCATGCAGGCCCCGCTACCTGCCCGTGTGCGGCTCCGACGGGAGGCTCTATGAGAACCACTGCGAGCTCCACAGGGCTGCCTGCCTGCTGGGACAGAGGGTCGTCGTCACTCCCAGCAAGGACTGTTTCCTCAAAGGTAGGGAGACGACTCCGTTGCCTTGTGCTTTTTGATT
Organism: Dolichotis patagonum; assembly: GCA_004027295.1. Lineage (NCBI taxonomy): Eukaryota > Metazoa > Chordata > Mammalia > Rodentia > Caviidae > Dolichotis > Dolichotis patagonum. Next base: position 27,001 of record PVJX010022609.1, read on the forward strand.
CTCTAATGCGTATAGAAGCAAAGAGGACAGGTTCTTTAACCAGCAACAGTGGCATTTCACTTCTGTGTACCCTGCCCCAGAGACCGTGCCCCACCCCGTGCCCTTGGATGAGGCTCCGTGGGGAGCAGAATGCAGGGACATCAAAGCAAACCTGGCTGGCACAGAACGCAGGTCCCTTAGGGGCCATGTAACAAGGCATTACCCCACTCCTCATCTGGGACAGCCCCTGGCAGGTTGATGACCGTGGCCACATTTACCCTGGACAGAGTCCCATAAGTCAGTGCATACAGTGTGGCCAGAAGGGGACTGGCACAGTGGTCCCCAGCATGGCAGGGACTCCAGCTCTGTCCGGAGCAGCTGATGCTGGAAAAGCATCCATGCCCTCCCTGTGCAGCACAGTTCTGGGCCACACACAGAAGCCTTGGCATGGACATTAGGTCGCGTCTGTGGAGACGAGGCCAGGGGACTCATGCTTCGTGCTGGGATCGTGTGCAAAGAGGACAGCGTCACTTCCCAGCAGATGATGAAAGCCACATGGCAGCAACACAGCACTGTGTCCTCTACACTCAGCACCTAGCCAGGTGCGCTGTACCACAGAGATGCTCACTGGCTCACAGGCACCCGTGGGTGTGAGTTAGAATGCGCATCCTGGGCTGGCACCGGCCCTGACAGGAGTATGTGCCATGGCCCATAGAAGTATCCGTTATCCTGAAACAGAGCACGCGTGTGTGCGTAAGTTAGAGGCGTAGAAGGCAGAAGCCAAGGGTGAGCAGGGGGAGCAGGCCCACATAGCCTGAGCTGGGGACGTCGCAGGTGGGAGATTCCCACTGCCGTCACACATGATCAGAGAGCTGCTTGGGGAGCTGGGGAGAGGGAGAAGTTTCGGGAGATAGTGAGGGCTGCCACGTGCCTGCAGGGCCTTCTGTGAAGTCCCCAGCTGTGAGGAGGTGGCTGAGCTCAGCCTCGCAGTCACTGTCCCCAGCCTGAACGTGACTAACCCAGCAGGTGCCTGTGACACAAGGGAAGTCCCAGGCAAGGAGGGAGCACAGCGGATGAGTTTCCATCACCTCTGCTCTTCCTCACCTTCCATGGCCACGTGGGCTTGGAAAGCGCGCTTAGCTCAATGGGAATAGTCTCGGGCACTTTGACGGCTGTGCTTATGATGCTAATGCCGACGTGCTTCAGAATCATGAGATGCATTATGGAAATGAGGCCAGAATGGGCAGAGGACAAATGTCCCTGGTCTGGAAACACTGCTCAGCCCCATGCCTGCTGACTCCTTAGCAACCGTGCACACTAAAACACTTGACCAGTTGCTCCAGCTTTATTGGCCATGCTGAATTTTATAGACTGATGTTCTGTTCTCTGGTTTCCAATATCTCCCAAATTGCATCTTTCTGAAGGTTTTTATTTCTGCATCAGAGTGTCTAGGGCCTCTCTCACCATCGGTTATTCAAACAGCATTTCTCATTTCACGCGAGGGAAAGAACAACAACCACAAAAGCTGCCACCCCGAGGGATGACGGGGGCGAGCTGGGCCATGTGAGGGTGGGGGGCAGGCGTGAGCGGTTTAGGGCTTGGCTCTCCTGCAGGCTGACTGAATTTACCCACCGAATCCTCGGACGCGCAGATTCTGTGAATTGCCTCATGCTCAGAGGCGTAGGACTGTACCCCTCAAAATCCTCCTTCAAGGCCTCTGTGTTCCCAGAACACCGAGGGTGTTTTCACTGAGGGTGGCATCTGGGCTCCTCTTCTCCCCATCGATGTGGCCCTGGGGGAAGCCTTTTCCTCAGCTGTGAAATGGCCGAGAGGCCATCCCGGCCAGCTCCGTGTGCGTGCAGCAGCGAGCACGAGGGAGATGCTCAGGTCACACAGCACCGCACCGGCAAGGCATGTGGGCGTGGGTGTGTGTGTGTGTGTGGCATTAATCCTCGGTGTCACCATCTCTCCTCCTGCTCCAGCACGGCCACAGGCCTAGAGAAGAGGGAAGTATGAACAAGGAAGATTCTGGGGACACCTGGGATGGCTCTCCAGTTGGTCTCTGGAAAGGGTGCAGCAGGTCCTGAATGTCTGCCTTGACACTGTCCTGGCGACGCCCGTCTGGAGCCAGGGCCTCCTTCCCAGCCTCCCGGGCCGGTGCTCAGGGTCCAGCAGGCAGGAGCCCTGAGCCTGTCCCTCTGGTGTCCTGCAGGGCATGCCCAGGGACTTGGGGGATGGCAGACAGGCGGCCAAGGGGAGCTTGGGGGTCAGTGCTTCTCCACCTCACCAGGGCCACGGTCCCCCGGGAACAGGGGAGCAAGTGACAGAGGCTCACCCAGGAGTCACGGGTGATGGGGTTCTTGGGGAAAGAGAATGAAGGACAACTTCCTGCTGTGCCCTGCTCACACTGGTGGCAGCGTGTTAATGCCAACTCGGGCTCCATGATGACAATGTGTCATTTGTCCCAAATTTCTTGTTTTAAAACAGGAAACATAAAACGCCTGTTTTCCAACTTTATCCTTTTTTTTTTTTTTTGTACTGGGGATTGAACTCACGACCTTGCGCTTGCCAGGCAGGCGCTTATGCCACTGAGCTAAATCCCCAGCCGTAAACAAAAAAAATTTAATATTGTCCATTTTCCATTCTCTGTTCCTACTAGATTTCACAAAGAGAACTTTGGGTTTCACTCTGTAGGACTCCGTCATGCCCGGAAGCCGATAGGAGGAGCATCCTAGGGGCTGGAGTGTGCAGGGCACTAGGGGTACAAGCGCTGGATGGTGCAGGGCCAGCCCACCCTGGCCCCTGAGGAGAGGTCTCTGCTGGGGACTGGGGAGAGACACATGACACTTGCCAGTCTGCGTAGAACAGAGGCAGCATTCTAAGCCCCGTGTATAAGAAAACTTCTGGTATCACATTCCAGTTGCTACGGCAACGGGACTCCTTGTGAATACAGGATGAAGCGCGGTATCAGTTAGGGATCATTAGCATGTGTGGACATCAGACCGAGCCTGAAGGCATGGCTGCAGCTCGTTTGCAGCTTCGATCTGGGGCTCTTCGGACAGAAGCAGGAGAGAGAGCCAAGGGCCAGCAGGGACGCTCGGGGAGAAAGGCATTTCCTCCTCCTCAGGGCAAAATTAACCTCGCTTTTCCTGGGCAGCAAAGAATTCCAAGATGTCTAGTGGCTTCACTGCTTCACTTTGTATAGTTTGCATTTGAAAAGTTATCTCATGACACCGCGTTCCTGTTTCCACGCTAGTTACTTTAAAAATCGTTTTTTCTGACTTGATTTTCAATTCATGTTCTGTCTTCTACGCCACTCAAGAAGACGAGCTCGCACCTCACCCCTCACTCACCCCA
>PVJX010022610.1:0-30321 GCA_004027295.1 Dolichotis patagonum
AATGTTAGTATCATTATCTTACAATTACTCTAAATAATTTTTTTGTGATAAGGGTTTCAAGCTCCTTGTTTGCTTATTCCTAAACATTTTTATTTTGTTCTCACTTTCTAATTTATATTTACTTATTTATTCTCCTATAACACTAGTGCTCTACCTTAATTCAATTTAAATATTTATTTTCTAATCATATATTTAAATTATGACTTGTGATTTTCTTCTTCCCTTATATTTACAAATAAAAAACAAGGAGCACAATATTATTTTTCAACATTACAGTATTAAAAAGTGTCAGTTTCCTGAAGTATCTCTGTCTTCTATAACAAGTTTAATATAAAATATTCTCAGCTATATATAATTCAAGGGAAATATAGTATTTTTCAAAGATGAAAAGAGATATTTTATTTATTCCCCTTTCCCAACTAAGAAATAGACCTACACTTTCATTTCCTTCACCATAGTCTTTTATCATTTTTGGAAATAGCACCTTGATTTTTGAATCCTGAAGTTTATACATTTTAGGAAAATTGTCACATGCTCTCTCCTTGATCCACTGAGCCCCTTCAAAAATGGATGTGTCCCCTGGCCCAATTCTTCTGTTCCAGCCAACACTCAGTCAACTGAACATTTTTTTTATAATCTTAAAGGAAAAGCAATTTAATTTTTTTCTTTTCTGTCTCTGTGGATGTACATGCACAGATTATTGAGATTATTCATTAACAAGCATTCAAATCCCTTAGTGAATTGTGTTTTGAAATTTCCAACTGTAATTTGATGTCATATTGCATCTGTCCCTTACCTGAAAATACTGAAATTTCAATGTTTTTTGTCTCTGAGAAATGATGGAATACAAAATTTAATACTTCAGACAAAGGTAGCATAAATCAATACTTGGTCATCTTGCTTCTACTAAAGTAGAGAGGGAATTTTTTCTCCTGTATTAATGGATTTACTGGTGAAGAGAGTTCATTTTTATTCACCAGGCCAATGGTATCACTGAGTTCCTAATCAGATGTGTAACAAAGTAAATCCCACCACAATAATCCAGTAATCTCCCCTCAAGAGAATAGTTTCCTTACCTAAAAATACATTTAAAGATACTGGTTTCTCTACATCTGTTCCTCAACCACAGTTATTTTAGAACTGAAATTTACATGATGATTTACTCTCATTATGAATAACAGGGGGAAAAAAGAAAGAATTTGTAGTAAAGGTGAAGTAAAAGAAAAGGCAGATAGATGTGTAGGTTTCTGCAATTAACCTGTGGATAAATAAATGTTACAGGTGAATAATAAACTAAGGCTACAGGGTCAATCTGTGAGGGAAAAAAAAATACAAGGAGGCAGCACTAGCATTATTTTTGCTGTGAAGTTATCAAAGTAGGATCTAAATTTACATTTAAGAGAAAAAGCATGTGCCTATTCTACTAAATAAAAATCCTGGTGACAATCGGATAAAAAAATTTAATCTAAACAGTTTTACAAGATAAAAATGCTAGATAAAATTGAAATAAGCATATAAAACATTACTTTGTGTATATAGTTACTGAAAAATGTAGCAAAAATTAGATTTCTATTACAGTATATGAAAACTGGAGAAACAGAGTAAATTATGAAAACATTTTAAGAAAATAAGAATTTGTAAATCAAAATTAATTGTCTAGATACTAAATAAATAATTTAAATATAAAGTTGCCTGATTTGATGTGAAAGTTAATTTGCATTTAAATCATCAAGAAGAAATACTAAGGCACTGAAGTATAAAAACTGGGAGTGATATTGTCACAGAACATAAAGAGGCGCATGTAAAATGTGTTTGATTTATAAATGCATCTGTTAAGTAAATAAAGTAGACTAAATATGACAAAAAAGTTTTGTGATAGTAAAGAAATTATCACATTTATACATATAATTTGGCAATTATCTGTCTAGGAATAATAATTAAAACACTGGACAGATTAGCATTTCTTGAAAAACTGGTATTAAAAGATAAAATCAAATGATGCCAGAACAGTAGATAAGAACATTCAGGAAAAAAGTGCTCAGTTGGATAAGCTCTGTAGCATCTTGAACTTAAAAATGTATTGAACACCTGGTTCCAGTGTTGGTAGCTGTGTTCAGACATAAGACTTCTGGAATGTGACTGGATCATTAGTGCTCTATTTAATGTGTGGATTAGTGCATTGATGGATCATAATTTTAGGACTATTGAAAGATAGTAGAAATTTAGTTACTTTCTCATTGCTGAGAGAAAATTCTCAATACCACAAGTTAAAAGACAAAAATATTTATTTTATGACATAGTTTATAGAAGTTTTAGTCCATAGTCAGCTGGCTCCAAGACAGGGTAGAATTGTAGTGGGGCATCACAAAGGAAAAAATCATCTGTAGCATGGCAAGCAGGAAGTACAGAGTATTTCTTTCTTTCCTTTTTATTCTGTCCAGTCTATGTGAGTATTAATTGGTACCACTCATACCCAGGGTGAATCTTCTGTCTTCAGTAGATGCATTGTCTAACCCAGAACCATGATAACTCAGGACCAAACCAGTATCACACACCCATTATCCACCCACTTTTAAAAACCCCAACCATAAGCACATGAGGCTTTTGGGGGAAACACCTAGATATAAGTAATAACAATTGAAAATGAAATTGAAGCAGTAATAGAAACATACAAGAAAAGCCTACTATCTGACAAATTCACAGCTGAATTCTGCAAGAACTTCAGCACAATTTTACACCAATATTATTCCTCAAACTCTTTAAAAATCCAATCAGTGGTATATGCATGACTATCCCATGGTAAAATTTGTACTACTGATTTAAAAATGTATCCAGGGCCAGGGGTTCAGTTCAGCAGCACAAGTACCTGCCTGGGAAGTACAAGATGGTGAGTTTGATCCCCAGTACCAAAAACATAAAATAATAAAAAATAAATAAAAAAATAAAATGTATCTAATTATTTTTATCAGTCTTTTTACTGATTAAATTAATAAAATCATCTAACTTAAAAAGTTTAAAATGGACCAAAACTAATTAATTGCTTGAGATTGAATAATTATCTATATAAAATATTACCCATACAAATTAAAATTACTATCATATACAAATTTATTTTATTGAAATAAATCTATTTATATTTATGAATAGTTTATCACCAATGAATTATTTATTTTTTTAGTATGAAAATCTTACAAGTACCCCATAGATTGTACATACAGTACACATTTACAAGTGCTGTGCCAAAAGATAGCTGTATTACAATTTTTTGTAACATTTTAATGTTTTCCTTAAGAAACTTTAATATGATGTTATATGGTTTGCCATTGGGGACCTGGCCAAGATCCCCAATCTCGCAAATGAGTGTGTGGTGAAGGTTTAAATGAATGGACACATTGTATAATTTTAGGGCTCCAGGAGGATCAAAGCTCTCTTGCAGAGTTCTTGACTCTAGGGGCTAGGACAAAGAGCTTCTCTGGGCCACCCACATTTATAAGGTATTCAAACAAAGAGAAAAGATACTGAAGAAAGTGAAGGAAATTAAAAAGACCTTGAGAGTCACCTCAAAGACTTCTCAAAGTAGTAAATTATGCCAATTAAGGGGAACCATCTTATTTCCACAGTGACAGTTATGGTAGGAGCAAGACTGCAGGAGTGAGATGCCTGCAGTTGCAGTTTCTAATTAATTGGGGTAGGAGCCAGGTCTCCTCAGCTGTGATCTTGTCTTGCACTTTGAGGTATCTCCAACATCACAGACCACAACAGGCCTCAGCCAGGACCAGTGATTCATAGAGGTTCATTTACTATGAATCCATTTCCAACACTAGACCAAACAGCAAGGGGCCTAGGTCTAGTTAAGACTCACAGATAAAAATAGAAAGCCAATTAGTTAATTTTAATTCCTGCTTTGAGCCATTTTTTAGTGGTCTCCAACAGTACACTAACTGGTTTCTTGGGATTATAGTAATCAAAGACCACTGAGAAACCACCTGATGGAACAGTTATAGATATACCACTGGTGGTTCAAGCCAGTGAGAATAATCAAATTCAAATGAGAGCTGTATCGCAACAAGAGATATAAATTACAGACCTGTCATGAACATGTTCATGAAACTAAGAGGGAAAAATCCCAAAATCATTCTTAGGAGCTAATAGTATCCTGATTTCCATATCAGATAATGATGAAACAAAAAAACAACAAAAGAGAACAATAGATCAGTATCTCTAATGAACATACGTAAAAATGCTGAAGATAATACTTGCAAACACAATACAACAGATCATCAAAAAGATCAAGCACTATGATCAAATAAGGATGCAATAATAGTTCAATAGAAGCAAGGAAAGAAAAATCACATGATCACATCAAAAGACATATAAAATTCCATTGAAAAAATCAAAATTAAACTCCAGCCAGCAGCGTGCATGGGGCCTAGCTAGACCCAGGCCCTTCCTTTGACTCTTACCATCTCCACAGATGACCTCATGGGACCCAGGACAGTGGTGCGAATGGTGCCTAACCAGAACCATACCCTTCCCATGTCCCACAGTCTTGGTCATTCACCTCAGGGCCTAGGACATCCAACCAATGACATGTGCCCCCATAATCTTACCACTAACATTAGGGACCCCCCCATCCTGGACCAGTATTGCTGTTTATCTTTGGCTACCACACCTCTCCCCAGAACCTTGTACTGTAGTGGATTAACCATGCAGTATCAAGGGAAGAATCAATAAGAAGGACTCAGCAGGCTTCCATCAGTGAGGTGAGTTTGCTACTAAAACAGATAGAGTTTTCCACCTTCAGTGGGTAAACAGGATCAACAGACAAGCCCCTGCCAGAAGTAGTCCATAGGGGAGCTTGGCAAGTGGGTGGCTGAGTCCTTCCTTCACACAAAGGATATCAGGTAGGTTGAGGAGGATGCCAACGAGACCTCCCCCAACCTGTAGAAAATTAAGGGGGCTTGTAGGATACCCAGAGACATAGTAGGGTCCCAGCCTAGACAAACACTATAAACAAGGAGATCCTGTGACTCTGAACAACCTGAAGACATAATAACAGCAGAACTAGGGGTTGATTTCCATTGGTATTCCTAGGATTGTAAGTCTAGGAAAAACATAGGACTCACCCAACAGTCACTGCAGGGGGAATTCAGGTGACTGGCCCACCTAGTCAATGTCACACCCAGCAACTGGACAAACATCAACCTTATGGTAGGACCTCAAGATACACACTACCAACAGGTGACACTAGTGGGATTGAAGGACCAAATATTAATGCAAAAGGGGAAAATGGCAAAATGAAAAAGCAAAATGCAATCTCAAACATCTAGTCCACCAGGACCAAGTACAGGAGACATTGAAATAGAGGACTTCAAAAGTAACATACCAGAAGTCTTTGAAAAGATAGCAAGTGAGATTCAAAAACAATTCCATGAGGTTATAGAGGAAACCAAATTAGCAGTAATCTCTCATGTAAAAACAGAAATAACCTTAGTAAAGAAGTTGCTCAGTGCAGCTAAAGAAGAAACAGATTTTTAAAAAAAAGTACAGGAGCATGGGAAACTGATTTAAACTTTGAATGAAGAAAATAGAAAACAAGCAGAATTCATGAAAGAAACACAAAGAGATATCCAAGAAATAAAAAATTCTATTGAAAGCTGGAAAAACCATTTAAATGAAGCTGAGGATAGGATTTCAGACCTTAAGGACAGGATTGCAACTAGTGTTCATGAAAGCATAGAACTTTTAAATATAACAAAGCAGCATGAAATGACAATCCAGCAGCTTCAAGATGATACCAAGAGAAACAATATAAATCATCAATGAAAATGCAGGAGTAAATGCAAATGACATAACCAAAATAACCACAGAAGTAATAGCAGAAAATTTCCCAAACATGGGGAAAAAATCTGTTATGCAGATAAGTGAGGCATATAGGACACCAAACAATCAAAACCAACATAAATCTACACTCAGACATATAATAATTTAAATCCCAGACATATAATATAAAAACAGAATACTAAAAGCTGTTATAGAAAAGACACAACTCACCTATCAAGGAAAGCCCATTAGAATCATGGCAGACTTCTCAGCACAAACCATCAGGTCAAGACAAGATTGGAATGAGGTGTTTCAAGTCTAAAAGAAAACAACTTTCAACCAAGTCTGATCCATGCAGCAAAACATTCACTCATATTTAAAGGAGAAACAAGATACTTCCATGAAAAAGAACAACTGAATAAATTAATGTCCAACAAACCAATCCTAGAAAGAGTTTTTAAAGACATACTATATAGAGATAAAAATGACCATGATCTTCAGAACAACAACAGAAAGAAACCACCAGGCAGGACAAGCAATTATACAAGGGGGAAAAGCAGAAAGCAAACAACTAGAACATAATATGGCAAAGTCAAGCCATTATATATCAGTTATATCAATCAATGTAAATGGCCTCAATTCACCTATCAAAGGAAATAGATTGACAGAATGGATTAAGAAACATGATCCCACAATATGTTGTATACAAGAAATATATCTGACCCAAATGGATGCTAATAGATTAAAACCCAAAGGATGGAAAACAATATTCAATGCAATAGGAACCCAGAAAAAGGCAGGGGTAACTATTCTGTTTGCAGACAATGTGAATTTTGAATCTAAAATGATTAAAAGAGATAAAGAAAGTCACTACATACTCATTAGTGAAAAAATTAAAGAGGAAGAACTATCAATTATAAATACATATTCACCAAATACAGGAGCACCCAACTATATAAGACAGATACAAATGGACATGAAAAACCAAATATACAAGAGCACAATTATAATGGGGGACCTCAATATCCCATTGTCACAAAAAGATAGATCAACTAGACAAAAGTTCAGCAAAGAAATAATAGAGCTGAATCATACCTCTCAGCAAATGGACTTAGTAGATGGTACAGAGTGTTCCACCCAATCACATCAGAATACAGAATTCTTCTCAGTTTCACATGGGACATTCTCCAAAATTGACCATATATTATCCAATGACACATTCTTAAATAAATGCAAAGGTATTGAAATTATCCCATGCATAATATCAGACCATAGCACACTGAAATTGGAAACTAATGACAAAAAAATTGCAAAATCTGCTTAAATACATGGAACTTAAATAACAACCTTCTGAACAACTAGTGGGCTACAGATGAAATTAAAGAAGAAATAAAGCAATACCTACAATTCAATGAAAATGGAGAAACAACATACTGCAATCTGTGGGATGCAATGAAAGCAGTGTTAAGAGGAAAATATATAGCAATAAACTGTCATATCAAGAAAACAAAACAAGCACAAATAAACAACCTGATACTTCATCTCAAGCTTCTAGAAAAAGAAGAGCAACTTAAATCCAAAGCTCATAGAAGAGTGGACATTGTAAAGACTAGAGCAAAAATCAATGCAATTGAAACTAAAAAAGAATAAAAAGAATTAATGAATCAAAAAGCTGGTTTTTTGAGAGAATAAGCAAAATTGACAAAATTCTAGCTAACCTTATAAAGAAAAAGAAAAAAAAACCCCAAATTCACACAATAAGAACTGAAAAGGAGGAAATTATTACATATTCTATGGAAATTCAAAAGATCATGAATACCTACTTTGAAAATTTCTACTCACATAGAATGGAAAATGCAAAGTAAATGAACAGATTTCTAGCAACATATGAACTACCAAAGCCCAACCAAGAAAATATAGCAATTTTGAATAACCCAATATGAGCTATTGAAATTGAAAATGTGATTAAAAACTTAACCAACAAAGAAAAACCCAGGTCCTGATGGATTCACAGCTGAATTCCGTAAGAAATTTAGAGAAGATTTAATGCCAATACTCCTTAAACTCTTAAATGAATTGAATAGGAAGCACTCCTCCCAAAATCATTCTTGAAGGCAAGTATTACTCTGGAAGCAACACCAGAGAAAGACCCAACTGAAGAGGAGAACTATAGGCCAGCCTCACTAATGAACACTGATACAAAGATTCTCAGCAAAATACTGGCAAATAGAATGCAACAAATCATCAAGAAGATTATACATCATGAACAAGTGGGATTCATTCCAGGAATGCAGGGATGGTTTAACATACACAAGTCAATAAGTATAATAAAACACATCAACAGAATGAAATCAAAATCCACATGATCATCTCAATAAAGGTAGAAAAACCTTTTGATAAAGTCCAACACATATTCATGATAAAAACCCTTCAAAAACTCGGAATACATGGTGTCTACCTCAGCCTCATAAAGGCCATCTATAACAAACTAGCAGTCAACATTATACTAAATGGAGAAAAACTGAAGGCTTTCACACTAAAATCAGGAACAAGACCAGAATACCCACTATCACCACTCATTTTCAATATAGTTCTGGAAATTCTAGCCAGGGCAATCAGACGAGAGAGAAATAAAAGGATTAAAGATAAGAAAGGAAGAAGTTAAACTATAACTATTTGCAGATGACATGATACTCTATATAGAAGACCCAAAAACTCCATTAAAAGACAATTAGATGTAATAAACAAATTCAGCAGTGTAGCTGGATACAAACTCAACACTCAAAAATCAATAGCATTCTTTTATATGAACAAAAAACTCTGTGAAAGAAAAAGTATGGAAACAACATGTTCCAAATAACATCTAAAAAACTGAAATACTTAGGAATCAACTACATCAAGAGTGTAAAAGACCTATATGCTGAAAATTATACTACTAAAAAAAGAGATTGAAGAGGATATTAGAAAGTGGAAGAATATTCCTTTTTCCTGAATAGGAAGAACCAACACTGTGAAAATGGCCATACTCCCAAAACTGTTATACAGATTTAATGCAATCCCAATCAAAATACCATTCACATACCTCACAGATCTAGAGAAAACACTCCTAAAGTTCATTTGGAACCAGAAGAAACCTAGAATAGAAAAGGCAATTCTAGGCAAAAAAAGGCAAGGCAGGAGGCATCTAAATTCCTGACTTGAAACTGTACTACCAAGACACAGTGATAAAATCAGCATGGTACTGGCAAAGAAATAGACCTGAGGACCAATGCAACAGATTAGAAGATGCAAGTGTAAGTACAAAGACACTCAGCCACCTGATATTTGACAAAGGGTCTAGGCATGTTCACTGGAGGAAGGATAGCCTCTGTAATAAATACTGTTGGAAAAACTGACTCTCCAGATGTTGAAGACTGAACCTAGACCCATGCATATCATCATGCACAAAACTAAAATCTAAATGGATCAAAGATCTAAATATTAAAACAGAAATACTAAATCTACTGGAAGACAAGTTATGTAGAAATCTTGGAGACATAGGAGTAGAAAGAGAATTCATCAAAAAATGCAAACAGCATGGGAAACACTTCAGAGAATCAACAACTGGGATTTCATATTATTGAAAAGTTTCTGCACTTCAAAAGAAATCACCATCAGAGTGAAAAGAAAACCCACAGAATGGGAAAGAATTTTAGCCAGCTACCCCTCAGGCAAAGTTCTTATATAGAGAAAATATAAAAAATTGAAAAGCATCAAGCCCCCCAAATTCAAAAATCCTCTCCAAAAATGGGCATCTGAGATGAACACACAGTTCTCAGATGAAAATATACAAATGGAAAATAAATACATGAACAAATGTTCACCATCACTGGTATTTATTAAGATTTCATCTCATTCTGGAAAGAATATCTGCCATCAAGAAATCAACTGATAGCAAATGTTGGCGAAGCTGCATGGAAAAGGAACATTGCTCCACTGCTGGTGAGCGTGTAGACTGGGGCAGCCACTATGGAAATTGGTATGGATAATTCTTAGAAGACTAAGATTGGAAGCTCCATTCAACCCAGCAATTCCCTGCCTGAGTATTTTCCCAGAAAAAAACTGAAAAGTTCATGTCACAGCGATATATGTGCACCCATGTTCATAGCAGCACAATAATCTTGGAAACAACCAAGATGCCCATCAACTGCAGAGTGGATGAAAAAGATGTGGTATTTTTATACAATGGAATATTACTCAGCTTTAAAAAAAGGATGATATTGAGGCCTTCATAGGTAAATGGAGGGAACTTGAGACTATCCTCATAAGTGAAATAAATAAGAATCATATTTATAAATATCACATTGTGGCTGTTATATAAAAATTAATAAGAACTGTAGGAGTAAAAAAACCCAAAATGTGTAATTATTGTTGTAAAAAAAAAGAGAGGAAAAAATCCTCTAAAGATATAACTGCAAGTGTGTTTAAGCATGTAATATAGATAACCATATTACTAAGTTTTTGTTGGAACGTTGAAGAACTGTTTGCAGTCTCACTGTTTGAATGTCTACTTTGTATGCTTTAATCTTACAACTTGAACAGCTATTTTAAGATGACAGTATGTAAGTTATTGACTAATGATTTCTTAGCATTATTTCTTTTTGAAATTCTGTAGTATTACTACCTTTTTTTCTGTTTTGCTAATTTTTCTCTTTAAATAATTTTTTTAAAAAATCTAACATTATTTCCTGATTAAGAAAACATTCAAAAATAGATATATCTTAATCTTGTCTTACTATGATTAAAAAAATTGAGAACAACCTATTGGCAGAACTGTATCAAAGGGAAAAAACTCAATCATTCCCTCTAAAATCAAGAACAAATAAAAATTATGTCCATCACTCTTGTTTGACATCATACTCAAAATATTAGCCAAAGTAATCAGGTAAATGAAAGAAATAAAAGGAAAATGTATACAAGAGTAAAAGTGTCATTATTTGCAGATGGAACTATCCTTTATTTACAAGACTCAAAAAATTTCATCAATTAATAGAATTAACAACCATATGTAGCAATACAGCAAGATAAAAAATAAACACAGAAAAATCATTAACACTCCTATAAATTATAAAGATCTTAATAATATGTAGGAAAATAACATTATTCACAATAAGAAAAAACAGTGAAATAAATTTGAATTAATCTAACCAAGGATGTGAAAGTTCTCTGCATTGAAAATTAAATTATTCTGAAAGAAATCAAGAAATCATCAGAAAATGGAATGCTATTTCTTATTTCTGGATAGGCAGAACCCATATAATCAAAACAACTAAATTCCAAAACTAATATATATATATATATATATATATATATATATATATATATATATATATCAGGATGGAAATATCAACATTTCTCCCAGATCACAGAGAAAGCAAAGATCAACATAACAAATGCATTCTGAGTGACAAAGAAAAGCAGTTATCATCATAATCCCATACTTTATTATTTTACTATAAAGCTGCTATTTTTAAAACAGCATGGCACTGACACAAACAGACAAGTGAATCAATGGAACAGAATAGAAGACATGGAAACAACCCATGAATATATATATATAGCTATTTGATCTTTGACAAAGTGTCCATAACCATGTACTACAAGGAATATAGCCTCTTTAAGCAATAGTTCTGGGAAAACTGCAGATCCAGATGGAGAAGGTTTAATCTAGATCCATGTTTATGACCATGTAATCGAACTAAAATTTAAATGGATCAAAAATCTAAATGTTAAACCAGAGACATATTTAACCAGAGGCAATCTACTGGAAGATAAAGTGTGTATAAATCATGATGACACAACCATAGGCAAAGACTTTTTGAATAGAACCCAAAGGCATTAGAAATAATATTGAAAATCAAGAAATGAGATTATATCAAATTAAAATACTTCTGCACAGCAAAATAAAAAAAAAAACTAACAGAGTGAAGCAACAACTGACAGAATAGGAAAAATTATCATCCGTTCCTTGGAAAGAAAAATAATATCTATAGTGTATAAAGACCTAAAAATTAGATTCCTCAAAATAAAAGACACAGTTAAAAAATGGACAACCAAAAGCAAATAGACACTTCTCAGAAGTACAAATGGCCAATACATGCATGAAAAAATGTTTGACATCTCTGGCTATTGTAAAAATGCAAATTGAAACTTCTCTAAGATAACATCTTACCCAAGAAAGAATGGCTGTTACCCAAAAATCTAATAATAAAATATCCTGGAGAAAATTTAAGGAAAGGGATTTTCTATATTCTTGGTGGGAATGCAAACTTGTACAACCACATTGAATAGTGGTTGCCCCAAATAGTGGAGTTGCCCCAAAGAGATACAAATAAAACTTCTATTTGACCCTGTGATTCATCTTCTAGATATCTTCCCCAAAGAGTTAAAATTATTATATAAAGGGATACATGCATCTATACGTTTGTATAGCACCACAGATTATATTAGCTTGATCTTGGAAACAGTGTTTATGTCCATCAATAGATGCATGAATAGGGAAAATGTATTTGCACCCAATGGAACCTTAAGAAAAATATGTTTGAGAAATTTGTAAGTAAATGGATGGAATTTATGAATATAATGTTAAGTGAAATAAGTCAGAAACACAAGCTTAAACACCACATGGTTTCTCTTATATGAGAAAATTAATGTGTATATTGAAATAGTAGCAAAATGAATGATGAATAAATAAGAATTGGGGACAGGTTCAGATTGTTCTGCAAGTTTCCTATTCCATTGTTTCCAACATATTTTAATATATATAATTAATTCCATGCATGCTACTAGTTTATCTCAGATCACTGAAAAGAAAATTTTGTAATACTCTCTGCTTATTCCCTCTTTTAGTAATCACTTATGCATATGTCCTGTGCTCTGAATAACTACTTTGAAGATAACAATATGTAGTGTATTAATTATCATTTGGTTTGTTGTTTTGTTGTAAAATTTTTATTGTTTAGTAAAATTTCTAAAATGATATTATCATAAACAACCTTTGGAGAGTCTCAGCTGCCAACAACATCAACCTGAAAAGATTGCTTTTCTAACCCTGAAAAACATGCTCATTCTTGATTGAGGGTAATAAATCTGGAAAGAGTCTTTATCTAGTGGTACACATTAGGCATGTATCAGAAAAAATGATGAATAATTTAAATTATTTTTAACTCATACAAGTCTATGACATACAAGTCTTTATGTATTTCTGTGTCTATCATAAATCAGAACAGTACTATTTATTACTTAACTATGTTTATCATAAATTCTTAACTAAATAAAATAGCTAGCTACATATTCATAATGTAACCTTATAAGGCATTGATTCAGAAAAAAAATCTTCATATTAACTTGAAAGTTTTCTTATGTAGGCAAAATGATGTTCAAGCAAGAAACATTCAAATAAGCCTGGACTGGTGCCACACAGCTGTAATCCCAGAACTCTGAGAGAGGGAAGCAGGATTATCAGAAATTGGAGCCCATTTGGGGCAAATTAGCAACTTAGTAAAACACAGTCCCAAAATTAAAAATTAAACAAAATAAGATTTAGGAATGTAACAGCAGAAAGATCTGGTTTCAGTCTCTAGTACCAAAATTAAGAAATATTTAAATTTTTAAAATTACCAATAGAAAAATGTAATATATAATTAAACAAGAGCTATTTAATTTTTAGAGGGTTTACTGTCTCTCTAGAGATTGCCCCTGTTATGTTTCACATCCCTCCAGTAAACATTTTGTGAAGAAAGTAGAATCAAATCAATCCTATAAGAATATTACTAACATTCTCTTGTTACTTGGGTGGAAACTGACTCAGAAAATATTGGCAAGTTTAGTAAACAATAAATTACAAAGATATAACTTAAACCAATAGCTATTATGAGCTCCTAGAATTTTTACCAGTGTAATATATTCATCTTAGTATAAGATTTAGAGGAAATAAGGCACTTGCTTTAATAAATCTCTGCTGCATATTATCTGTGCTCCATGTAACACTCACTAAGAAACTATGATTGGTTTTACTATATCCAGAACTATTGCTATATCCTATATCAAAAAACTTGGATCATAGATATGATTGAAATTATTTGGAATAGAGTGCATGTCATATGCAAACTGGTATTTACTACATGAACCAAAATAATAATAATTATGCTATAATACATACATCAAGGGATAACATGTCATTTATTATTATCAAGTAATGTGTATTGTATATAACTATCTTCTATATGTACATACAATATGCATAACAGTAAAATTTACTTATATCAGGATTACAGTTACATCTTGACTTGTGCATTGCTCTGTAGTCATGAAGCTATGTTATAATATCTATGAATTTTACTAGGTAGAAGTATTTTCAGCTGCACTGTATCTGTTTCAGACTACCACTGTATATGCAGTCTGCCACTGACTAAACTTTTGGTTAGGTATAACATTACCTATATATGGAACAGTAAGTTAATTTGATACAAATTTTCTGCTGGACATTTTTCCTTTCATTTTTACATTTACTTTTAGTAAGTTGTCTTAGTTACTATTATATTACTTCTGAGACAAAATATCTTATACCTAAAGTAAAGGGGGAAACAGTTACTTAGCTCTCAGATTGTAGAGGTTTCAATCTATAGCAGGCTGGCTTCCATCAGAGAGGTACCTGTTAGACAGCAACAGTTCATGGCAGCAGAAAAAGCAAAGGCAAAAAAGGAAAGAGATAAGAGACAAGTCCATGTATGTTCTTTACCTTGTATGCAGGTTACCTAGGCAGTGTAGCACTCACACCCTTACTCTCACCATTTGACTATGAATCAATCACAAAATATATTCAGGACTCTGTAAACCCTTCCCTCACCAATGCATGACACTTTGTGGGAAAATCTAGACAAAAGTCGTAACATTTTGTCCCTGGACCACAAGGACTCATATACTTAAGAAAATGGAATTTAGTCCATCTCTAAAAGTTGCTAAAATCCTAACAGTTTCAGCATTGATAAAAAGTCCAAGCCTTCAATATCATCTGAGGTTGAAGTTGGTTGCTCCAACTCTTAGCTGCAAGTCCTCAAACAAATGAAAAGAAAGTTAAACACTTGCAAAATTCAATGGCATGAAATGAAAATTTCCATTCCAAAAGTTACAAAGAACGGGATATAAAGGAATTGGACCAAAGCAAGTCCAAAATCCAGCAGGGCAAATATTAAGTCTTGTAGTACTTGGTGCACTGACAATCTATGGTAAGATGTGAACTCCAAATGGTTTATGTGGTTCTATTCCTATAGTACTTTAGGTATTTATAGCTCCTATCATTTCTATTTTGGGCCTGCTCTGCTCCCTCTCTGCAATTTTCCTCAGCAAATACACTTTCCTGGCATCTCCTACCTTCTGTAGTCTCCACTGCAGCTTCAGTTTCACATTCACAGTTTCAGACACTATCCTGTCAGGGTCCCACTGTCTGGCTTCTGAGGCCATCTAAAATACGAGTGGAAGCCTAGCTCTTAGGTTCTGCATCCACCTAAATCAACAGCACATATGAATGAGTTCAAGGTCTGCTGCCACCTTGGGAAATAGCCAGGTTACTCTCTCTTGACTATAGAGGCTGGGTTCCTATGATCTAAATTCCTAGGGAGAGCTTCACTATGCTGCTTCATTCTGGAACATGATTTCTGGGGATTTCTTCTCAAAGCAGTTTTTCACCCTTGCAACTCTGGGGCTGCAAAAGGTGGGGACTTGTCATTTCTTGTGAGTACCTCAGAGCATCTTTCTATTCTCCTTTTCCTTCTCAGCAATCAAGATTTGCTCTGTTGTTATTTTTGCAGAGAATAGATTTACTGGACATTCCTTTCTGTCAAAATTCAAATAATTTTAAAACATTCTGATTGATGAAGAATTATGAACAGCAAATGTTGAATATGTGACGCATATTCAACATCATTGGTCAACCAAGAGATGCAAATTAAAATAACTCTGAGATTCCACCTCACCCCAGAAAAAATGACTACTGTCAAGAAATCAATCAATAACAAATGGAGAATGGGCGGTGGGGAAAAAGGAATCTTTCTCAATTGTTTGTGGGAATGCAGACTTATGCAACCACTGTGGAAATGAGACCGTAGACTCCTCAAATAACTAGAATTGGTGGTCCCATTCAATCCAGTTACTCCCCTTCTGGGCCTGTTCCCTAAAGAATTAAAAAACATCATACTACAGCGATATATGTACATACATATTTATAGCAGCACAATTTGGAATATTCAGATCTAGGAAATAAGCTAAATGCCCTTCAACTGAGAAATTGATTAAAAGATGTATTTTTGTACAATGTTGTACTACTCAGCCATAAATGAGGATAAACTGGAGATTTTTCTAGGTAAATGGATGCAACTTTAGAATGGACTCATACAGAAATAAATTAGACAAACACATGTAAACACTGTATTGTTTCGTTAGTGTGAGAAGCTGAAAGCCCAACAAATGTATATGTGTTTGTATATGTACATAAAAATAGTTAAGATAGGTATACTACTGATTTCTCTGAGTTTATTGAAAAGAAAGGTTTGTGCTAGAATTGTTTGGACAATTGAATGCAGATGGCTTGGGTTCTGGGTAAATTATTTGGGGATGACTATTTGCAATATGTGTACCATTGTTCTCTGATTGACATGTTTTAAAATTTTGTTGTAGTTTCTTCTTTTTCTTTTTCTTTCTTCTTCTTCTTCTTCTTCTTCTTCTTCTTCTTCTTCTTCTTCTTCTTCTTCTTCTTTCTTATTCTCCTTTTTCTTCTTCTTCTTCTTCTTCTTCTTCTTCTTTTCTTCTTTTTCTTCTTCTCCTCCTCCTCTCTTTTGCCCTTGAAAAAAATAGATATTGAAAAAAATTTAAATCATTCTGTTCAACTCTTTGCTCTGGATTCTCAACATAAATCTGGTAAAAAGCCCCCAAGATTAGTCATGCCACCACCTCAACTTTAGACTATCTCAAAATTTCTTCTTCAAGGTTAGTAAATCCATTGCCCTTAATCTTATTATCAAAGTCTCTGGACAGAAGAAAAATGCAGAAAAACTTTCTATTAATGTATGACACACATATAATCATTCCCAGAAGAAAGTTCCTGACCTTAGTCTTTACTGTCACTTTGCTCTTTCCTTTGACCAGAATCTCCCATACAGTACAGCCTAAAGTGTTCCAGTGCTACTTTTTCAGCTAGCATCTCCAAACCTTTACAAATCTTTCCTTCACCCACTCCCAAGAGCTTCTAAACCATACAGTCGGGGAATACACAATAATGACCCCAATTCTTGTACCATTCTGTTTTAGTTAGGTTTGTTCTAATTGTTAAGACAAAGTAACCAGCACTCAAGGTTAAAGGAGAAAAGATTTATTCACTTCACAGTTTGTAGAGGATTCAGTTCATAATGAACTGACTCCTATCAAGGTGGCACATGGCAAAGGGCAACAGTTCATGATGGCAGAAGACAGTTAAAACAATAAGGGAGAGATATTAGGAATAAGCCTCTTTCAGTCCATTATAGTGTATGCAGGTTAACGGCCCCAGAGCAAGTGCAGCAATCATACTATTAGTCCCACCACTGAACCATGAGTCTATCCACAAACTGTAGATTCAGCACCTCTGAAGAGCCTCCTCTCCCATGACTATATGAGGCTTGGTGGGGAGGTCTAGACACAAACCATAACAAAGTACACATTTGTTCTAGATAAAAATAGTTTGGAATGTTATAATTCAGAAACCATTATAACATTTGACCAAACCTTATTTAATGATTGGTATATATTTTGACCTAAAATTATCAGTCTTAGAAATTAAAAAAAAAAAACCTTTCAGATTTTCCAAGGTAATTAAACTAACTTGGACTGTGAGGTCATTTATTCAACCAAAAACATTTCTTCAGTTTGCATCCATCTATGTTGACCAGAAGTAGTAATCTCAGAAATGCTTTAAACATGAGAAATGTAATACAAAGGGTTAGTAATGTAGAATCTAGAAATTTTCCTGGTAACCCAGGACTAAAGCAGAGAGTGCTTCCATGAAGTCAAACACAGAAGGAAGTCCTCTCCCTCAGATCTGGTTATCTGAATGTACAACAGTACACCCTGAAACTCACTGACACTCCAGTGTCTTCCACCCTTAGCACAACTCCAGTGGATATTTCCATGGACCTATATGAGGGATGCAGAAATAGCTCCCAGGGATATATATAAGGATTTCAAGGAGTAAAAAAGAGAATCAGAGCAATTATATGGCTGGGCACTTGCAGTTCATTATGTCTGTGGGGAAGGTTCATGAGAAATCAGGCCTTGGTTGCTGAGGCACAACCTCAGGTAACGCAATGCGGTAAGTGGCCCACCCTGACAGCCCACCCAGCACCACTGGGGAAGTCCCTTTCTTCTCTGCTTATCTCCAGTGCTCTTGGCTGAGAAGATTCATATCATTCTCAATGTAAGAGAAGAGGTTGTACTCATTATGTAAAGATTATATTGATGAATAAATCTGGACCTGAGATGCAATAATTTATTTTATTGAAACAAATATGGGATTCCAAGCAACAACTTAGGTGCTAAAAAGCCATAATGAAAATGAAAGATGAAATTATTAACCCTATAGAAATATTCTTCTGGCAATAAGTTATATGTTCCAAATAAATTACTATATAATTAAAAGTTCACTGAAACAATAAAGGTCTTAAAAGAACAGTGTTACAATTATATTCCTGAAATTTTTAAAAATCCACATATTTGGGGAATTAACACTTTTATCATGTCCATCATTATGTGAGTGTGAGGAATATAAATATTCCCATAAATTCTGCAAAGGAATCTGCACACTAAATGCTCAAGGTTTGAAATGATGGGTGAAAGAGTTGCTACCTTAAGTATAATCATGAATGAGCTTGGTAACATAGAGACTAGAGACAATACCAAAGCAAGATGAGGAGGTCTCTAGTAAATACACACATGCACAGTTTCAAACTGCTCAGGGAAAGATCAAGTAAGATAAAAATGTAAAAATCGATACGTACTTAGAGGATAACACAAAAGTCATTGATATGTTCTGTTGCTGTGGAATACGGGTTATCAAGAGTCAGAGAATAGTCCAGAAGGAATGAGACTCTAGATGCAAAGGCATGATTTGACTCTAATTTTCAGCTCCAATGAAATTAAAATCAAATTTTGCTCACAAATTTAGATTTATAGCTCCCTTTGAAAAATTGGAAGATTTATTAATCTCTGCCTATGTTTACTTGAAACAATATTAACTAGGTTATGGTCCAATCTTTAAGATTATGTAAATCATGCATCATTTAATCACTAGTAGAACTAAAATTCCTCACTTTTACTATTCTCATTGGGCCTTTTAAAAAATTGCATCATTTTAAAAACCTTTAATACATGCTCCCACTCCAAAGAAATTGACATGGAAATGAAAAATGTGTTGTATGCTAGTGAAAGAGTGTTTGGTGTCCTACTCCATTCCCTTTTCTCATTCTCATTATTTTCTGTTGTTCTTCTTCTTTTCTTAATGAAAAGCAAGGGGCTGTTTCATAAAATGAAGTTGAGTAGATGCTGATAGAAATAAAAGTATACCTAGTGAGAAATTTTGAAAGAGACAGATATATTTGCTTTATCTCTGCTTATATTACTACAAGAATGATAATTGTCAAAATACTAAGCCTCCGTTTCTCAGTGCCTTCATACACAGAAACTAATACACTTTTCCAGAAGTAACCATTCAGATGAAAGGAAATAATGCAAACAATGCTTATAGTAAGCTAAATTGTGTTTTAAAATTCATAAAAAACACATTACTAATATATTGACCAAGATACTAGAGTGCATGGAAAGTAATTAAAGCTCTATCACCATGCCAGTCATTCATAATCCCAGGCAGTTTTCTCAGGATGTAATAATGTGTGAGCAAAGCAAAGAGCAGTGTAAGGATAAATGTAACATTTCACAATAACCTTTCCAAACTTAAATCTGAAAGTTGTTAATTTGCTTGCATTTCTGCAATTATTTGCTTGTCATTTGCATATTGTTGAAATGTGATAAATAGAAATACTGTAGAAATGCTTTCAGATGTGTAGAATTTGTTTTAAGAAAATCCCAGAGCGTAATTAAAAAGATTGTTTTAACCTCACTAAGAAAAATATTTAACATAACTCTTATGTCTAATGACAGCTAATTATTAAAAATATAAAATCATAAACCATAAGATTGCACTTTTATTATTAGTAGGAAATATAACTAAAGCAATGCCTGCTTAAGTAATTATGTAGGATCATTTTTCTCATTTTGATTATATGGTGTTAATTGTTATATATTTTCCTCATGTTTTAAATCAAAATATTTTCTCATTAGTGACAAAATTCATTTTACTTTTATTTTTCATTGAATTTTTACTTTTATTTTTCAGGTTCATTTTATGTGCCTGAGATGTTGTTTTCTTAAGAAATATTTTTACAATATCAAACAATACGGAAGAGCATTCTTGAGTAGAAAACTGACTAGAGAAGTATTTAGATTTTATGTAATGCACTTAATTTTAATTATTTTGTTAAATTTGTTAACACAAATTCATTATTATCATAAAAATAAACTACTTTATAAAATATATGAGAAGATACAGAGCTGTTTTCCAATTTGAGAAAAATATTGATGTCAAATTTATTTTTATTCCTATACAAAGATATATGTAAGAATACATATATAAGGGATAAAGAATATGTACAGCATAGTGACCTATATACTTTGTGGTTTTGACATAAATGTAGAAAGACATTTATAGTTTTTTTGTTAATATATTTTACTTTTCTAATCTGACATGTAAAGTTAAATTGTAAACTAAGGAGTAAAACATAGAGATTCAGGTTTAGTCTTCACTCAGTGCCCCTAGCTAATCATTGTGCTTGAGTAAAAAAACAAACAGAAATCAAAAGGGCCAGAGTTAGCTTCATTTGATTGCCTAAGATTTAAGTCATATGAACAATATTGAGACTAACAGGCATCCACAACTTGGCCTAAAACATGAAATTCTCCTGAATTGATTGATAGAAATGTAATCAATCTAAATATTTTGAAAGTGAGATTCACCGACCTTGTAAGATTTTTATGATACACTGAGCAAAGTATAGTTGACAGTTAATACTCTAAAAAGATTCCTTTTGAGTACTGTAACATTGATATATTCATAATGCTTAATAAACTTCATTTTTCATCAATACTCAAGTGTAATTTTACCAAGGTAAAAGAAAAACTATCTAGAGTTTTAGGAAAATTAAAACAGGTATAGGTCATTTCAACCAAACAACTTAATGAATTCCCTTCTTTAATTTATATACAATATTTTATTGTTGAAAATTAACTCAAAATTTTAAAGACACAGGTAAGCTTATTTGTATAACATATTTGAATAGTTATATTGTAAACTACATACATTTACATTTCAACACAGCAAAATAGTGTAGACACTATCAAAGTTATATGTGAATCATATTTCCTACAGAATGTTGCCTATAAGTGCATGTAAAATTTAAAATACTGACCAGCATTACAGTCTTCTGTAATCACTAATAATCATTTAAATCAATACCTATTAAAGTAGCCAGTAACACTCTGGGTTTTAAGAATTCATAAATAATTTAAAATATTTATCATTAAAAATATGAAAGATGTGTACAATTGCATATTTACCTGATTTGCAATGTTGCCATATGAGAATACAGTGTGAATAAATGAAAATGAGTGAATAAATACAAAGTACACATTAGTTATTTTTATTCATATTATCAAGTATACTATAAGGGAAGAAAACAATATGTATTCCAAGAACTTATTTTTCTTTATGTATAGTAAGTTTGACACTACACTGCAGAAACAAAATATCACAAATTCTTCCAAGTAACAAAAGTTTTCTGAAAAAAATCATGTGTTAGATGATAATGTTCCTGAATCAGGTAAATAGAGTGTTTCTAGTGAAGATGTTCCCACAGTTTGTTTCTGTTCTTTGTTCAATCTTGTTTTAGTATGCCTTTATTTTTCTACTAAATTCAAAAGTTTGCTTTTATTTTCTATATGTTAAATGTGGAATGCGATTTCATACTATTTAAAAGAAAGAAGAAAAAAACTAATTCCTATGTTTTTATATACCATTTAAAATATATTTTAATTAGAGAAGGGTTAAATTTTTTGTCTTCACATTTTATCAGTTTGTTAA
Organism: Dolichotis patagonum; assembly: GCA_004027295.1. Classification (NCBI taxonomy): domain Eukaryota; kingdom Metazoa; phylum Chordata; class Mammalia; order Rodentia; family Caviidae; genus Dolichotis; species Dolichotis patagonum. The sequence continues at coordinate 22,082 of PVJX010022610.1, forward strand.
GAAAGATAACCTGTATTCTACAAGTTTAAGACTAATGTCCAACAGGAGCCATAAACTCTGATCTTGCTAGATTGAATACTGCCCTTTATCTTCTTCTCATAAGTATAAAGATAAAATGGAGAATCAGCTGGATACACTCTTTAGCAATTTCTCTTATGATCTTCACACTAGGATAACAGGCCATATGTGAGAAGACTTATGCACTCTGCTATAAAGATTCTCAATATGAAGTCAGCTTTGCGGTATATCATTCTGACACTTCTTACACAGACATTTTCTGGTGTCTTGTTAATATAAAAGGTGTCACTTCGTAGAAATGGTTAACTATGAAACTTTTTGAGGATTTAGCTATATTCTGCTTTTGTCAATGACATGATAAAAGAAAAATAAAGGTGTCTGGCTGAGGTGATAATTGCATGATTTACATACTATGAAAATTCAGGATACAGTCAATTCTAATAGGACATTATTGGGAATTATAGGGAAAAGATTAGGTAAGAGAATGATATTTTTGAGTAAATGGTTTAATTTCATGTCTCATTATGACATCAAATTTTTATAGTGTCTGAGTGTATAAAGATTTACACAATTAAATGTGAAAGTTATACAATGCAAAAATAAGAAAGTACTCTAGTTTTTGTTTATTTGTTTGTTACTAGCCAATTTTAGTGCAGCTTTAAAAACTCAGTTGAATATATTTTTGTATATGTCTGTATTTCTATTCATTTTTTTTTCAAACTAATTTCAACTTTACATTGTATTGTTATCTAAGAGATCATGGTTAATCCTACCAATTTTGCAAGTGAGGTAAGTTAAATTCAAAGCAGTTTTACACTTATTTACCTTAGTTTGATTTTAAATTATTATGAATGTATTTCTTCCCACTAATGACACTTTGTCATATTTACTAATATTGACTGACTTTAGTGCCATATAACTAATCTGGGATATGTGAAAAAGTCATCATTCCTAATATGGAAAACATATAATGTTCAGCAAAAGAGGAATCTGAAGGTGAAATTCTGGAAATAAAGAAAAATAACTAAGCATAAAACACATTCTAGCTTTAAGGATCTTAAAAGCTTATAAATAAACAATTTTCATAAATAGATTACTTCTTGGTGAACTTCTGATTTTCACCCCCTAGATTACCCACCCCACAAAAAAAAGAGGTTTCTGGTAACATTTCTCTTACCTCTTACCTCACTAAGATAACTAATATTTTCTGCTGAACATCGCAATGAAAATCTTTTGGACTTCTACTGTAATATAATGATGTCTACCCTAACAAACTTGTACTCAATGACATTTTTAATAGTTATGTGTATTTAGAAGATAGAATCATGATATAAAATTTTAAAATGTCAGTCTTATAATCTATTAAGCAAAAAATATCTTTTGCAAGGAAATTATAAAAATGGAAGGATATTTTTCTTTTGAATATATTCTTATAGTAAAGAGGATTATGATTTTATTTCTTCTCTAGCTCATACCTGTTAGGAAAAACAAAACAAAGCAAACAAACAAACAAAAAATAAATAAATTATAGGAGATCTACAGAACTTGTTTATTTCAGAACAAACGAGCACATTGGCTCTTGCACTGGGGTCAGGCCAGATCCTCTCATACAGACCATGGGGTTTTACATAGGACCACGGGGAGGGAGAGTTCAGGGACATGGGGTTGTGCCTACTTAACAAGAATGAAGTTTGAAAAAACACAAGAGGTAATGGTTGTTATTAATAGCAGGGCTGATATGGGACTGTGCTGGGGTGGGAAGAGGTTTAGAGTGTGCTCTGATCAACCTAGAACGCCAGTGATCAGAGTTCTTCATTTCAGATTCTTCAGTTAGGTAGCACAAATAGGCAGTGCATATTTTCTTAGCTACTTCCTCCAGTTAGGAGCAGTGGCTGTTGGAATTTTGTCTAGGCTATAGAAGGAGGACCGTATTTAGGTGGTTTTTAACAACTACTTGTGCAATTGCTGTAATTCTGTTGGTAAGAAGCTTTGGAAACTGCTTAAATATAGCAATAATCAATGAGTTGAATAGCAGGCAATATAAAGGAAAGAATCCAAGACACAATAGTGAACTTTCATGAATCTCATGATCTCTGGAGGAGGTCCTGTTATGTTTGCTATATTGCTCAAACATTTATATTTATCTCATACAAAGATGCAGACCAAGAGATTAAAGTAAGCATGACTAACTCATCAGAATAGAGAGAGTGGGGAGAGAGTCATAACTAGACACTGTTCCTAAGGGGCTGGAATAGCAGTTGTGACCCGTTGGTTGTTAGACCAGTCTTCAGTTATGTCTGAGACTGATCAGGCCTGCAGTCTCTTGAATGAATAGATGGTATAAGCTTAAATAAAAGGGAAAATTTGACTAATATTTAGAGCTTCATTAGGATCAAAACCCTAGCAGGAGTCAAGATTCTCTAGGGGTTGAGACAAAGAATTTTTTTGGGCGGCTTGTATTTATTTAGTTTTCAGAGATTGGAATGAGCTACTTAGAAAAACACAAGAAAATGGCCAGAAACTTGGGCATCAGTACACACACTTCACTGTCTTATCTCCAAGTAGACAGGAGTGAAATACTTTCAGCTGCAGTCTCTAGTAAATTGGGGTTGGAGTCAGGCATCCTTAGCTGTTGTTTTGTATTTCCCTATGAGGTATCATGACATCGCAGGCCTCTAAGCCCTCAGTTAGGAACAGTGATTCATAGACATTCACCTACTGTGGATCTACCACCCATTTCCAAGCAAGGGGCCTGGGACAGATACATAATTAAATGTAGAAAGCCAATTGATTAATTTTAAATCATTCTCAGAGCCACTTCATAATGGTCTCCATCACCAGTGTGTCTAGAAACTTTCAGCAGGGATCAGTGATTTGAGCCCCTTTTTTGTGTCTTATCCATATTTACATTATTTTTATATCTCTTTGAATACACATTTTTTCTGGGTGTTCAAGACCAAACCAAAAAAGATATATGTTAATGAAAACTAACCACTTGATATATACTAATATCAGTTATTTAATCTAAGGCCATTAGCCCCTCACATTTGGAATCATGTGTAAATCCCCTCAGTTTCCCATCAGCATTAACTTTCAGGATGGGTCACAGGATGGGTTACTTCTTGTGGAAGTCTGAGAGATAATTCTCTCTGGTGACTCTACTTTTAAGAATACTGTTTCTTTGGTTGACTCCTGCTCCTTGGGGTCTAACAATCTCTGTACTCAAGCAATTGGGGAACTCAACAAAGTTGCAGAATCCTGTTGATAAAGGTCCACTCATGTCCTGGGTCTTACTGACCTTAGAAGGGAGGGGCCTAAATACTAGCTGCCGTCTTAGACCAGTGAATCTTAACTGTGATCTCCTCACCTCAGTGGTTGAATATCAAAATATCAGTTATATCTCTGTTGCATTGGGAGCATTGGGTTTGATCTTCTTATCATATGTACATATCAATCACCAAGAAATATAAAATGAAACCAGGAAACATTAATATTATTATTATTACCAATAATGGTTGTCTTAGAAGTTGAATTCCTGTAAAATACAAACAGAGAACAATTATAAAACTTTGTAGAAAAGACTTGAGATAAAAGGCAATAAGCCATTTTAGCATAACAATCATGATATCATTGCTTTTAGAAGGAACTTTTAGAAGGAACAGGCTAAGCTTAGTCAAACCAACAAGAGCAATCATACTGCTTTCTATAAATAGCATCAACCACAAACCCTTTCTTAGCACACTTGAAATTTTCTAGCTTTTGCCTCTACCTTTCTTTCTTTTATCTTTGTTTTTCCTTATTTTTTTCTTTCTCTATGGAGGTAGCACAAATCACACAAAATCTCACATCAAAATAGAAAAATATGTACACTACATGTAAAACATTTTTTGTGCTCTTTATCTTATTTGGATATCTCTTTCTTTTTTTAATGTTTATTGGTTTATTTTAGATAAACATAACGACCATATTCATCATAGGGAATTTGTACTTTTACATGATATATTTTGATTCTTAGTTTTTCCCATTCATTTCCCCTCCATTCATCATTCTTCCCCTCCTTATTTACAAAAGCTCTATTTCCATTGTCCCCTTGTTTTCTCATTTTCTCTCTTCTTTCCTTTCCTCTCCTCTCTCTGACTTCCCCTTCCCATTTGAACATTTTCTTCCTATTTCAAAATAGCTAGTATACATTTTGGTCCTTATTTAAACTTTTGGTTTCTCATAAAAGAGGAACAATGTTATATTTATACACATGAGTCTGATGTATTTCACTTGAGTGTGGTGTCAAGGTACAACAATTTACCTAGAAGTGTCTCAATTTTATTCTTTTTGGCTGAGTATTATTCCACTTTACAAAAACAAGCCATATCTTTATTCATTGGTTGATAGGCACATGGGCTATGTTCAACATTCAGTTATTACAAACTATACTCCTATAAACAGGGTTGTACACATATAGCTGTGGTATGATAATTTTAATTCCTTTGGGAAGATACCAAGAACGGGAATGACTGGATCAAAGGACACATTTAGTTTATTTTTAAAAGTTTTTGCACAGCAAAAGAAATCATGAACAGAGTGAAGATACAACCTTGAGAGTTGGAAAAATCTTTGCCAGCTATTCCTCTGACAAAAGATTAATATCTAGAACATATAACTATATCTTCTTCTTTTGAATGAATAAACTATATAATTTAACTATATGAATAAAATATATAATGAATAAACTATATAATTTAACTAAAAAAGTTAAATAATACTCCTCAAATTTAAATACTCAATCTAAAAAATGGGCATATGGAATGAATACAGGCTTCTCAAATGAAGAAGTTCAAACAGTAAATAAATATATGAAAAAATTTTCAACATCACTGATCAGTTGCATTGATCATTGCTGATCAATGCAAATTCAAACAATGGGATGCCATCTCAATCCAGCAAATATGGTTACTATCAAGAAATCAACAACTAACAAATGCTGTACAGAAAAATAAACCTTGTCTACTGTTGGTGGGAAACATAGACTGGTGGAACCCTTTTGGAACTCAGTTTGCAGATTCCTCATAAAACAAAATTAGAGGGTATTTTTATAACAAATTTCCCTTCTGCTGCTTGTACTTTAAAGTGTACTTCTATTTTTTTTTTCTTGGTGGTGATGTTTTTATTGTTGTTCTGTAATCTCAGGTTTTTGCATGGTAAATATGATTTGCTGCCAACTCTCCAAATGGCCTCAAAAAGTATTTTATATCTACTGAAATGGTAGAAGAATAAATTAATCCTGTAATTGTAGTCTCAGACCATAATAAATATTTTAAGCATATCAATTAAATAAAAATTCCAACTCAAATCAAAGACAAAAATGATTTATGAATTTTTATTCCCTAAGCCTAGAATTTTCATTTTTGAAAATTTTTCCCTGGTAGTGGCAGGGTTACAGGAGTGAGAGTGGCTGCACAGATGAGAATAGCTGTTAAGGAGTGTAAGGAAGAGAGGGTAGAGTCAAGCTGTTTCTCTGGCTTCCTGTGCGGCATCTGGTCTGGGAGGCTGTTTCCTCAAGGGGGACAGTGGGGGAAGCTGGTGTGGTGGATAGTCAACCACCGGGTCCAGGTCAGAGCCTGTGGAGTAAAAAGTAGGTTTTTCCTGCAGCAGGGATATCTGGTGAAAATAGAAAGCTGGAAGACTGAGAGATGTTAGCAGAAAAGATAAATTAGGCATAAGGGATGTCCTTACACTTGTCATTTCTCTATAGGTATTTATCAAGGTCAGGAAGAATTTGAAAATCAGATGTATCAAATTTAGGCCATTGACTGTTATGCTATGCTATAGAGATGACTACTCATTTTTTAACCAGGTTGCAAAATAATATATTTAGAAGGCAATCAAAAGAGTATCTGTTGGATTCCTGAGCTTTGGAGAATAAATTTGCAACAGAAGCTTGTCTTTAACTTGCTTTTTTGTTCCTAGCATATGCATTTTGACTGACTTACCTAATACATGTTTTATGCAAAGGACTTATGCATCTGCCAGAGAACATTTACAGTAATGTGGAGGGGTAGGAGGTACCTCAAGAATTTACAAGGCCTCATAGATAGGTGTTATCACTTTTTGAAAATCTATTGGCAGGTGTTATTTAATGGCCAGACCAGGTTTTAGAAAGGGGAAAAGGAATGCTATCAAGCAACAATCAACTTGCAAAGGGTTGTAGACATAGAAAAAGGTTATTTACTTAAGACTATTGATGAAGAAGTCTACTTTATGTGTGAAAAGTATTAATAATAGAGACAATCAATGTTAAAATGTGATTTAACTGCCCTTTAGATTTGAATTCAGGGGTAATGCTATTTTTCAATGTCACTTAATTTCTAATGACAAAAGTTATTACTTGACATTAATTAGCAATAAGACATACTATTTCAATTTGGATTTTTTCCACTGTCTTAATTACATTTCTCCCATTGCAGAGAGAAAAACAAATCCAACATATAGAGTTAAAGAAGGAAAGGTTTATTTAGATTACAGTTTGCAGAGATTTCATTCTACAGTTTGCTCCAAGGCAGGGTGGCATAACAGACAGGCATTGCAAAGGAAAACAGTTCATGGTGGGCAGAAGGTTGCAAAGCAACAAGGACCCATAGCCCTTTCTATCCCTTATATCTTTTTAAAAACTATTTATTCCAGTTATAAAATGCACCTTAAATACTCAATTAGTTTTAGTTTTAAATTTACAGTTTGGGTTTCTTCAGATGCATTCTATGGAAATCTATGAAGTTATTACTAGCTGGCGGAGATGTATGCTGCTGTGGTTTATTTAAATGTCCCCCAAAGCCTCATTCAGTCATGAAGGGGAGTGAATCTAGCATTTGTGATTGGTTCATGGTTTAGCACTCAGATCGGTGGTGTGAGTGTTTCACCTACCTAGGGGTAGAGCCAGTGTAATGGCAGGAAGAAAGCAGGCCTTTCTCTTTTGCTTTCACTTTGCTGTTTACAGCAACCATGACACCCTGCCTTGTAGCCCAATGAGTATGGACTGAGATCTCCAAGAACTGTAAGAAATAAACCTTTCCTTCTCTAACTTTGGGCATCAGGTATTTATGTCAACAATGAGTAAAAAGTAACTAAGACATGTGTATCCTTTACTTTTTGTCGTGTGGCACTTAGTGTGGGTAACACTTATAACCTTAATCCTGTTGTCCTTAATCCCAGAATTGCACTATGAATCAGTTCCTGTGCCACACCCTTTAGAGCCAGTCACCTTTCCAAAACACTACCTATAGTTGCATGAAACTTTGGTGGGACAGCTAAAAACAAACCACAACTGTTTTAAAAACAAATTATTATTAAAGTCAGAGTATATAATTAAAACTCTCTCCTTGAGGAAAAAAAAAATGAAAAGAATATTAGCAGATCCTCTAGGACAGTTCCATAGATCCATTTTCATCACAGAATTGAACATCATCCTAGAAAAATCTTTCTTTAATAGAGGTCAAATTCTAAAATAAAGGCTGTGAGTATTAGAAGAAAACATTTTTACAAGAGAAGTATTTGGAGTAAATTGGAGAACACTTTGGGAAGGTGGCTTATTATATTTTATATATTATTGCACCACACATTTTTTCTGTAACAATAGATACTTGACAAATACCAATTGCATATACTCAGGGTCCTCACTACTCCCTTTCAACTCTCTGCTTTTCAGAGTTTGAATGCTTTAGATTCTACACTAATGAGTTCATGTGGTATTGCCCTTTCTGTTTGTGATTTATTTATCATAAATGCTTTCCAGGTTCATTTAGTTGTCACAAATGACAAAATTCCCTTTTTTGAATCCAGTTTTTGAAAAATTTTAAGTAAAAAAGGAAAGGGGTATTGACAATCTCTGTTCTTCTTTTGTAGGGAAATTTTTCTCTAATTTTATACTTAAGAAACAGACATGTAATCAAGTTTATCAGGGATATTTATATAGAGTAAGATTTTTTAACTGGTTGGTTATCCATAGTTTTATATATTTTAACAAAGATTTTGTATAAGAAAAACACAAATAGAGAGGGACTTGTAGTCCCAAATTTCATGACTGTTTTTCAAATCTATCAGAATATTTTTCTGCCTACTGAACTTGATCTTCCTCTAGTGCAGGCTTGTTGATTATTTCATGCTGTTAGGAATATATGATACTCTCCATCCTCAGTAAGAACTTAGGAGAAAATGAAATATATCAATGTAGA
>PVJX010022611.1:0-20138 GCA_004027295.1 Dolichotis patagonum
GTCAATGAGTGATAAGTGATGGAAATATAATGTCTCTCGATTGTGGTGATAGTCACACAATCAGTTTTTGGAGGTTTCAGTTCATACTCAGTTGGCTCCAAGGCAGGGTGGCATGGCGGGGCTGCAGTTCATGGTGGCTACAAACAGCAAAGCACAAAATTTAAGTTTCAAAAAATAAAAGTATCTCTTCATAATCTTATTATTGTTTAGTGTAGAACAGAAAATCCAGAAGCCAAAATGAAAATAATGACACTGACTATAAAAATTTAAACATGAATACTAGTAGACATCATAAAAATGTTAAAATAATTAGCAGATTGAGAAAACACAACTAGCAATGAATACTCATAAGTCAGAGAAATTAATTACAATTAAAAAGAAAGAAGACAACTCAACTAAAAATATGCAAAAAATTTAGAACAAATGAATCACATAAGAAGAAACAAATGGACAGTAAACTTGAGATCCACTCAGTTTCATCAGAGTCAGGAAAATGCTATTTAAACAATAAAAATACAACTTTCCCTAAAATAAAAATAATTGGAAAGATTAATAACATCCAATATCAGCAAAACTGTAAAGAAAATTTATCATTGAAAATAAAACTTTAAAACATGCAAAATCCTTGGGCAGAGCAATTTTAAAATGCATAAGTGGCAGTTTCACAATTTGTGAGTACACAAAGAAGTTTATGTACAGATATTATTTGAAATATTTTTAAATTGTGTCATATTTATTAAATAGACTAAAGTCTGCTAACTTCATATGTGCTTCTCTTTGCCCTTTCTCAGGGCTGCAGATGAAAGAGACTCATCGTAGGCTTGTGGGTCAATTTTATAGCCTCCATTGCTGAGTTCAGGAGTCCAAAAGGCACAGATAATAACAGCAATACTCCCCACCCACTTTATCACCCAGACTCAACAGCAGTTTGGCCATTCCAAGGGTCAGCTCAGAGAGACCGTGCCAACCAGGATGGCTTAGCCATCAACCCGATCATAATGGGGAAGCTTTATTTCTCCTACGTCCAGTGGATTGCCAAAAAATAAAATAAAATGTAAAGTGAAAGACAGCACTATTTTAATAATCTTTGACTATAAATACAAATCAATCCAGCATTTTTGTGGACAATCATGGGCTTAGGTCTTGGGGCTACACAGATGAGCAAGACATGATCTGTGACCGCAGGAACTTGTTTTTTGCTCTCTGCACAGTGACAACTGTTATTCTCTAGAAACAAGCTAGCTAGCCTAAACTAACAGTGTTAGTCAGTTTTCTCTAACAGTGACAAAACAACTGAAATAATTTGAAAAGAGGAAGGATTTCTTTTGGCTCATAGTCTTGGAGGTTTCAGTCTGTGGTTGCTGGACCCCATGGCTGTAAGCCTGTGGGAGCACAATAAAGCATGGGGAGCACACACAGCAGAGGATGCCTGTTCACTTCATGAGTGTTAGCCAGGAAGCAAAAAGAGAAGAATGGGCTGGGGTCCCACCCCCTGTAGGGGCACATCTTTAACTTCCTCCCCCTAGCTTGCTCCCTTACAGGGTCCACTGCCTCCCTGTCAGTAGTTCCATAGGTTGGTGCCCAAGTCTTCAGCCTACGAGTCTTTGGGGGATATTTTTTTTTTAATTTTATTTAAAGAGAAAAAAAAAAGCAATACAGAAAAAAGGGTAGAAACAATACAGAGACTCAAAAAAAAAAAAAAAAAGAAATCACTAGTTGACAAACCACATACTGTCCTCTCAGAAATAGCTGTTCATGTTACAAAATTAAGGCATACAAAGTGAACACACAGTGAGGCTGCAAAAGGTTACAACAAAACAGGATGGAATAAAGCCAATTGAGACAGTGCAGTGAAATTGGCACAGAACATCACAGCAGGTCACCAGGACAACAGTAATAGGCAACATTGTATATCTCGTTGTCTTCACAGTAGTTGCTCTTCTACTAGGTACAGCAAAATCAAAGAAATACGTAACATTATAGAACACATCAACACAGAGTATTGAATATAGCAACACTGTTAATCAGGACAAAGCAAAACGGTGATAAAAATATCTGCCTTCAGAGATAGTAGAAGGAAACTCCCCCCACTTGCTGTACCAAATATGGTCACCTCCTAAGAGATTCCCAGATCCCTGGATCCCAATTGTAAATGGGGGGGCGGGGGGGTGTACGTTTGATTCTAAGCCCGCGCCCCGGTAGGCAGCAGGCTGGTTGCTGGTTGGCTCAGCACCCTAAGTTCCAACATGGCACGGACCTCAGGAAACGCTCTTGCTTCTTTTTCCCCGCCCTGGGGTGGCCGCGGCCTGCCAGACCACAGTCACTTACCAGGGCAGCAGGCTCCTTTGGGGGATATTTAAGATCCAAACCATAGCAGTAGTGTTTCTGGGGTCCTGGGGCCAGCAGCACCATTATCTTCTAGGAATATGTTAGAAATGATCATTCTGAGTCCCACTAAAACCTTCCAAATCAGAATTTTGGATGGGGGACTGTCCTCCAAGTGATTCTGAGTTTGAGAATCATTGCTCACTATAGTACTCTACATTAAGTTTATTAATAATGCCTAGATTGTTTTCCTTGTAAAAATCTTGCTTAGGATCATACAGGAAACCACCATATAATTTGAAGATGGTAGTTGATTGTAAAACAGTAAGGCATAGTCTACATATCTGACTTCTGGAAACATCCCATTATTGTAGTTATCCTGTATAGACTATTCTTGTAGCAAAAACTGATATTCATTTACTAGCAGAAAATGCATAATTACTTCTTGAGCTCCTATTATGTATCTAATACTATAGATACTACTGCATCAAACAACTTCATACATACAATGTGGGGTTTTCTTCCCTGAATTAATTTCACAGGATTAATTTCTAGGTATGAAATAGCTGTGTGGAAAAAAGAAGGAACATCTTTGTAGTTCTTGATGGATATTGTCATGCTGCTTTCTAAATGGTTTTGTCCTCAAATGCTACCAGCTGTCCTGTGAATGTAACAGTATCATCACCGACTTCTCCACATAGAGCATAATCATTCAACTTTGATGTGTATAAAATATAGCCTCCAGGCTGCTCCACTTTCCTTTGCTTTCTAATGAGGCTGTCATTTTCCCCATGCTTTTCTTTAATAGTCATATTGTTTCTGTGTGACTCATCTGTGGATGATTCCTTGGTTTTTAGAGAAACGCTTTAAAAACTACTCACTCAGAGGTCCTTACTAGACTCTGGACACAGAATGGTGTTCCCGGTGTTTGAGAGTATGATTTAAGTACCTGAAGATACGGAATCATTCCCCTTTTGAGCCAATGGGGGAAACTTCTATAATAATATCTTTTTTAGTTTGTCCAGGGCTGTCGCTAGCCCATATGGAGTTTGTGGGAATTAAGGAAAATGATGTCTCTTTCTGGATTTACAGTAGCAGGCCCCAGGTATGAGGCTGGATGAGCAGAGGGATTATGGTCCCCATCTGTACCCTGGCAGCTCAAGTGCTGTCAAACAGTATAAAATCTGCTTGCCCTTACACTACTTCCTTGAACCTGTTGCTCTTACGAAACACACCTAATTCTCTGAAAAGCAAAGAGTAGGAAGTCCTGCTGAAATTTCCTCCATTTCTATAGCCTCAGCTTCCTGCATGATGGCTTCAGGTTTAAGGAGAGCCCCACCACTTCTAGTTGCCTTTTCTGTGGTTTGGAGAGAAATGATGCACTTCGGCTGGTTAGAGCCTAATAAGGAGCCATGACTTTTGAAAGTAAGGTCTGTGTGTGTCACTTCTCCCTTTATTGGGGATGGAGAACACATTGCGAAGGCTGATTCAGTAACATCCAAGGAGACTCCCACAGCTCTCTTTCCATCATCTTTGGCATGTGCAAAGAACTCTCTACCTTGCCTCACTTTGACCACTGACCTCTTCCTAGTCCTCCTATTCTCCCAAATGTGGACATTCATTTGTACCATCAGCATAGCACACTCAAGCCTTTCCTATATTAAAATGAATATGCTTTCAGTACCTCTTCAAGCTATTGCCATGTTTCTTCTTTTGACTGCTAAACTTCTAAACAAATCTTATACAATGGTCTCTATGTTGTGATTGCATACTTCCAAAATTCATATGTCTTATTACAGTGTCCAGTGTGATAGTCATAAGAGGTGGAGCTTTTGGGAAGTGATTAAGTCATGAGGGCTCTACCCTTATAAATGACTTCAAGGTCCTTATAAAACAGGTTGGAAGGAGTTTCCCTGCTCTTTGCAACATGTGAGAGCAGAGAAGACACCATCTATAAGGAATGGACCCTCGGACACTATACAGACTAGTGCCCTTGATTTTGGACTTCCAGCCTCCAGAACTGTAAAAAATAGATTTCTATTGTTTATAACAGAACAGACTGACACTATTTCCCATTTATTCCTTAGCCCAAGGTAATCTGGCCTCCAACACAATTCCTATAGAACTGGTATCACCATAGCTATCAACTATCAATTAATTCCTTAGTTACCAAACCCAATGGACATTTTTCAATCTTTATTCTAAATGAACTATACTTCAAACTGTTGATCACAGTACTTCCTTTATGGAAACTCCTCCTCCTCAGTGACCTTGATTCTGCCACATGAGAATGTGAATGCTCCATGAAGACAGGAATGTATCTATATATTCTTAATTAATGTATCCCAAGCTCCTAGAACAGTGTTTGACCATAATAAGCTCTAGATATTTGTTGAATTAGTTAGTTATTCTTAGTTATTCCTAATTATTATTATGACTTATTAGCTATTTTCTCCTGGCTGCCCTGCTTCTCTGGACATTCTCAGTGTCCTCCTACCTCTACACTCAGTTAATATTCAGCTTCAGCTTTGAAAGACCAAATAACCAATACCAACTTTATTCTTATTTCTGGCATCCCTGAACTTGTGAATAACTGATAATACTGTGTATTGTGGATTAAAAACTGGTGGTCAGCTTAACACCAGCTAAATTAAATCAGCATGGTGCTGAGCATAGACGTTCCATCTGAGGAAAGCTGCCGACATAAATAGAGACGTGGAAAAGGAGAAGCTAGGTGTTGTGTGTTCTCCTACATGTTGCTGTTTGAGCCATTGGTTCTTCTGGAAGAGCTTGTCATGACTAGGTTCCCCAGTGTGAGTTCAGCCATTGTCATCAGAGGAGCTCGGGACCTTGTTGGTGAGAGTGGCTGTGGTTCACTTTGGGAGATCTTTGCTCCTTACATCGAGCATTGCTTCTTGGCTCTGGAGGGGAAGACATGTGCCGCTTAATCGCCAGAACAAACTTGTCATGCTGTCTTTCTGGCATGTACTTGACTGTTCTTGTTGTTGAAGGAGCTCAGGGCATCCATGTCACTGAGGATGGCTATGATGCTTTTCAGGATGGCCCTGGTCTTTATAAGGAGCGTGACTTCTCAGCTCCAGTGTAGAACCCTCAACCTACCAGTGAAGCTCCTTCACCCCACTGGCATAGACTTTTTAGCTTCCACTGTTGACCTTCAAGCCTTCCCAGCGTGGATCCATAAGAGACTCATGTGAGTCCTTCTTGTGGGCTCTAGACCTCCAGTTGGACTTGTTGTGAGCTCTAGGTCTTCATCTGGACTCATGTGGGACATTGCTGTGGAACTCAGGCCCTTAGCTGAATAGTCTAGGTCTTTAGTGTTGTGGATAGATTTCCTACTCTTTCTTGTGTTAAACTCTGGGTTACCATCATAAATAATACTATAAATTCTGTGTCCTGTTTCTAATTGTTCTCCTCACAACCCCTGACTACAACACTGTGATAACATAGATTTTTCATCACATAGTAATATAGAAAAACCATGTCACTCATTTTTTGTTAGTGCTTAAATACATTTAAATATAAATGTTACAGATATTTCAGACTGAAAACCTTGAGTGCTGTATGCAGAAATTCTGTAGAGTAACCATTATAGTGGCACCTTGGTCCACAAACTTAATTCTACAATTCTTGTCACAAACTGAAACAAACGAGACCAGAATCAAATTTCCCCATAAGGTCAACATCAAACCTAAGCATTCAATTTGGTTCTGGTCCAATTCAGTTTGTGACCAGAAATATGGAAAGAATTAATTTCATGAACCAAGATACCACTATATATATCACTACAAGAATAAAATTGTAAAAATAACTGTTGTATGTTGGAAATGTTTACCTTTCTTTTCATTTGTACAAGGACTCAGTAAACAGTTTGCCTTAAATTTCAGAGGAGACTTTGGACTTGGACTTTTCAACAGTGCTGAAACTGTTAGGACTTTGGCAACTTCTAGAGATGGATGAAATGTCTTTTGCATAAATGGATGTGCATGACTCTTTTGTGAGTCAGGGATGGAATGTTATGACTTGTATCTAGTTACCCCCACCCCACCCCCACCTCACCCCCGCCAAGCCTCACACAGTTGTAGTGGGGGTTTTCTAGAGCTGCATAGATCCAAGGCATGTGACATTGGTATTAAAAGTGCGTTGTACTAAACTAGTCCACTGACTGGAATTAGCATAGTTCTGAGTGCCACCACCCAAAAGGCTGGTGGCCTGATGGGATAAAATAGAAAGGTAGGGACCAGAGATTTAGCTCAGTGGCTTAAGCACCTTCCTGGCAAGCGCGAGGTCATGAATTTGATCCCCGGTACAAAAAAAAAAAAAAAAAAAAAAAAAAAAAAAAAAAAAAACAAGGAAAGATAGACTGCTTGTTTGATGTTCACTGCCTTCCACCCACCCACCACACCATGAACTGTTTTTCCTCTGCCATGCCACCCTTCCCTAGAGCCAGAAAACTATGAGCCAAAACTTCTAACAACTGTAAGACAAAATAAACCTTTCCTCCTTTAACTTGTGGGTATAGGGTATTTTGTCTCAATAGCAAGAAAAGTAACTAAGACAGAAAGCATTCTATATCATGTACAAAAACAATAAAAGGATTTCAAGTCATTAAATAAGAACATATATTTGGGTTGAACAGTATGTTAGCTAGATATTTGGTGCAATAATGTTATATGCTCTGAGTCAAAAGCTGTTTATAGGGCTGGGAATGTAACTCAGTGGCAGAGTGCTTGCTTAGTGTATGCGAGGCCTTGCGTTGAAAGTCTTGCATTCATTCTTCAACAGGGCAAAAAGAAAATGTTCTATAAATTATAAATAATAATACAAGTCAAAATGGTAAAGATAAGATTCATTTTCATCTTTGTGAGATTTCTTAGCATATAGGCATTCATAAAATTAGAAGAAATCACTTTTAAGAATCATATTTAATTTATCATTATTTAATTATATTAGGCCATGAGCCTTTAAAAATAGTTCTATTTGGGATACTTTCATGTTTCATGAGCATAAAAGGAAAATGTCAACTCTGCTGTATTAATGTCTCACAAGTAGGAAGTTCTCAAACTCTAAACAAAAGAAGTTACCTTTGTTGCAAACACAAGAAACAATCTAATGGATATAACAAAGCAAATAAAAAATAATGGGGCACTTCCAAATATCTTGCTCCTTCACTGACCTCAAATGAAAGCAAACCACAATTCAGTATTGTCAATGCCCAATCTTTGACCACAGGCAGCAACTAGGAAGCAATGTTACTAAGGATTGCTTCTACATTGAAATATCATTTCAGATATGACTACTAGATTTTAAATAATAAAATAATAATAATAGTTACATATAAAAATAATAATTCAAGTCCCCTCCCAACACCAGTACTTTGCAGGGCCTGCAAGAGAAGACAGAAGCCCCCTCATCCACTGCCAATATTGACACCTGATAGCACAGGGCAGCAGAGGTGACAACTGAAACACTGACCTGGTTGAAGACAAGACCAACACCCAGTAGGAGACTTACTCTAGAACTGAAATGTTACCTTATCTCAGAGACTAGATGAGAGACATCCGTGGGAGACAGGATTGGAGAGGGTGAGAGCTAGACAGGGATTCCTTGAACTCCCCTGAGAAACCTAAGTTCAAGCCAGGAAAATCACAGGGTCTGTAGAGTATAATAGGTGGCTAGGTTTGGTGACTGCAACCTTTAGTGGGCCAGATCTGAAGGAGATAAAATTTAGTCCAGTTGTCTGCATGACCTTCTGCATTGCTGTTGATATCCAGCAGACACTAGTGGTCCAGCTTACTACAGGTCACTATCTGGGTTGTGTAAGTGTCTACACTAAAATCATAGATCTCTTTGATCTTGTTAAGAGTAGCTCATTAGTGGTTCTTAGGGTGTGCTAGGACCCAGTTCACATTTGACACCACTGTTGTTGACTTTCCTACTACACCTAAGGAGACATAGCAGGTGCTGTTGATTGGTTTTCTCTGTATGCCAATATGTGGATTGTCTGAGGGTCATAAACAATACTGAGGCTCATTCCCAAAGAACCAGGCCCTGGGATAAAGAAGCTGCAAACCCAGATAGAAAAACTAACAAAAAATATGAAGATGAGAAGACAAGGCAACTCCTCCAAAAACTACCAATTATTGCCAGGGCCAATCCCAGGGGCACAGAAGGATAGGAAATCAAAAGTGACATAGCAGAAATACCTCAAAGGATATCAATGGAGGCAATAAAACAGTTCAATATGGTGCTTGGACACTTCAAATAAGGTATAACAAAATGGAAAATGCCTCGTATGAAACAAATAATCATCAGTCTAGAGATGACATTAATAAAAATCTAGTGGAGGTAAAGAAAGAAATTCAAAACATGAATGCCAAGCATAGAAAAGAATGGGAGTCCATAAAGAAGCTCCAAACAGAAACCCAGTAGATTAAAAATGTAACTGGAAGTCTGGGTAGCAAAAGCAACCAGTATGAGGACAAAGTGCCAGATCTGGAAAACAGAGCTGTGGTTACTGATCAGTTAACGAAAGAAACCTTAAAAACAACAAGAGAATGTGAAAAATACATCCAACAGCTGCTAGATGACTCAAAGGAAGCTAATATAAGAGTAATTGGAATCAATGAAAAATCAAAAGAGCACAGAGGGCAATAAAACCTGTTTATACAAGCAGAAAACTTCCCAGACATGGTAAAAGAATTTAACGTACAGATAAGTGAAGCATACTGAAACCTGAATAGTCATGATCATAGAGAAAAAAAAAAACCCTCCATGTCACATAATAATTAAAATAGCAGAAATCTATCACAAGAACAAAATCTTTAAAGCTGTTGTTAAAAAAAAGAAATAAACCACCTAAGGAAAACTCATCAGAATTACAACAGACTTCTCAACACAAAGCTTAAAGGCAAGGAAAGCTTGGAAAAAAAGATTCCAGCCCACACTGATATATCCTGCAAAATAATCTTCCAAAATTGGTGGAGAAATAAGATACTTCCAAGATAAAGAGCATCTAAAGAAATACATGACAACAAAAATGACACTCAAGAAAATTCTCAAAAATATCCTAAAAAGTTACAATGAAGTTAACAATGTGAAAAGGTTCAATCAAGTGAATGCATTAAGCAGGGCTAGCAACTAAGTAGAAGGGACAGAAAGCAAATCAGCAACTAGCAAATAACAGGAATAAGTCAATACCTATCAATTACAACTATCAATGTGAATAGACTCAATTCACTATTCAAAAGACACAGGGCTGGGGATTTAGCTCAGCAGCCTGCTTTGCAGGTCTGAGTTCGATCCCCAGTACCAAAAAAAAAAAAAAAAAAGACACAGGTTAATAAGATGAATCATGAAACAAGAAACACAACTAACCCAAGAAGAAACTCATAGACTAAAACTCAAATAATGGCAAACAATTCCATGCAATGAGAACCCCAATACAAGCAAGAATAGTTATCCTAGTCTCAAAGTGGAGTTTCAGCCAAAATTGATCAAAATAGACAAAGAAGGACATTATATATTGGTTAACAGAACTATTCAACAGGAAGAGATAACATTAAAAACATATATGCACCAAACCACAGTGCATCCAACTTTATAGAACTAACAATACTGGAAATAAAAGATCAGATAAATATCAATACAATTATAGTGGCAAATCTTAATATGCCCCTATTACAAATAGATCAACTAAACAAAAATTAACACATAAATATCAGAGTTGAATCAAACCTTCAAATAAATGGACTAAATGGGGTGTCTACACAGTGTTCCATCCAACAACAGAATACACATTCTTTTTGGTAGCAGATGGTACGCTCTCCAAAATAGACCACATAATAAAGTATGGTTAAGTAAATGCAAAAGAAGCAAAATTTTACTATGAATATTATCAGATATCACACAGTACAAAGAAACTAGAAGTCAATAGTGAAAGAAATCACAGAAACTATCCAGTTGTATAGAAATTAAACAACAAACTCTTGAACAATCAGTGGGTTGCAGAAGAAATTAAGGAAAAAGTAAGACAGTTCTTAGAATTAAATGATAATGCCAGTACAACATACCAGAATTTATGGGACACAATGAAAGCAATCTTACCTGGGAAAACAGAATGATCCTAAATAAATAACCTAATGATACATTTCAAGGTCCTAGAAAAATCCATACCCAAAACTTTTATAAGGAAGGAAATTATAAAGATCAAAGCAGAAATCAATGAAATGGAGACTGGAAAAATTACAAAGAATCAATGAATTGAAAAGCTGGTTCTCTGAAAGAATAAATAAAATAGACAAACCCTTAGCAATCTTATAAAAAACAGGAAAGACACAAATCAATGCAATTAAAAATGAAAAAGGTGAAATCACAATGGACACCACCAGAAAATTATTAGCAGTCACTTCACAAAACTGTATGCCAAAAAACTGGGGAACTCAGAAGAAATAGAGATATTCCTAGATACATACAAATTACCAAACTGAACCAAGAAGATTTAAAAATCTTTAATAATTCAATAACCAGCAATGAAATTGAAGCAGTAATAGAAAACTTTCCAATTAAGAAAAGCTCAAGACCTGATAAATTCATTGCCAAATTCTACAAGAATTTCAGGGAAGATCTAATACCAATACTTCTCAAATTCTTTAATGAAATCAAAAAGGCAGGAGTTCTCCTAAAATCATTCTTGGAAGCTAGCATTACCTTAATTCCAAAACCAGATGAAGATCCAACCAAAAAAGAGAACTACAAAGAATCAATGATTTGAAGAGCTAGTTCTCTGAGAAAATAAACAAAATAGACAAACCTCTAGCCAATGTACCAAAACCAGGAAAGATATAAGTCAATACAATTAGAAATAACAAAGGTGAAATCACAATGGGCATTCTAGTTGAATGTAGATGCAAACATCTTCAACAAGATACTGGCAAACAGAATGCAACAAACTAACAAAAGGCTCATACATCATGACTAACTAGGGCTCATCCCACAGATACATGGATGGTCCAACATATGCAAATCAATAAATGTAATTCATCACATAAACAGAAGTGAGGACAAAAAACACTTTTAAGATCATAATACAGAGTATATTTACTGATTGCTACTCTCTAATCATTTTGTTATAAATTTTATTTTTTATACAAATAGTATGAGTTTTTATATTTCTTTATTAATACTTACTTAACATTAATATAAAATGTTTCAAAAATAATAATTTGAATTTAATCTTATATGTCAGAACTTCATTCCATGATAACATGAGTTTCAGATCAAATACAGATTCTTACAAAAGGCCACAGAGCAAAGTTGTCTATTTTTAAATCCTTTCTTTGGTAACTCCTTAAATATTGATTTTACTCAGAAATACAGGGAGGAAAGAAACATGTTAACACTATCATCATCAAAGTACAGAATGCGGGGCAAGACAATCTAATTTCTTCAACAAAGAAATGTAGTCTTCTAAATTTAAAAAAAAAAAGATGAAGTATGAGCCCATGTATTGAGATATCACAAAGAAAAAAATGTTTTTTCCTCTTTCTCTTGGGACCATAACTATCACTCTCTTATCCAAGCAGAAGGTGTAGGGATCCCCAGATCTCCCTTATCACCTCTCATCCTTTACAGCTGTGTCATCAAAGCCTACACATCCTCGTATGGCTAGGTTCCCTCTCCCATTATGCGCTTTGCCAGGGCATGGTAAGCCATTTCCCCTCCTTTCCTCCTCCCAGCTGACCTCCCTCTTGTCAGTCTGTCATGCTGCACTACATTTCTCCACTACAGCAAGTCTACACAGAACTCTCCTCGGCTCTAACTGCTGCTAACTCTTCATCCTAAAAACAAATCTGATCCCCATGAGATTTTAAATTCTGTCTAGCCTCATCTCCTGCACAATTCCCATCCACTGACACAACAACTCCACAGAGCTGCTTGTAATTAACTGTAGTGTAAGTTTTTACCCTTGTAATATTTTTACCATTCTTTTCAAAGTACTTCCCCCACTGCCACTTCCTAGCATAAACTTCTTGTTCATCATCATACAGCTCAAATGCCTTTTTCTGACACCACTACCTCTGCAGAGAAGTCTACATGCCCTGATCCTGTAGCATCTACTGTACAGAGATACTGTGCACTGATCACATGGTAATCGTTTATGTGTCTGTCTCAGCACCCATTAACACCACCTGATCTGCTCTGTTTTACAAGAACCACGTTTTCCATATTACTTTTCTTCTGTGTCTGGACAGGTTTGGTCAAGGAAAAGACGCTAACAAAAGGCCGGAGATGTCCAGAATTTGAGCAGCCAAAGTCACCATTCTCTGTGCCTTAGCTTCCTGTCTTGGTCCCAGAAGAGCTAAGCAGTATATCTCCTTATGGGGCCCTCATTCCTCTGGAGGACCAACTCTATCAGTCAGGCCCACTGTTCTAGCTCTCAGCACACAGTGCTAACCCAGCTCCAGCAACACCATCTCCTCAGGTAACGGCCCCAACCCACGGCTTTTGCAGTTTTTCTCTTCCAAATCCCTATGTTGCCTCAGCATCCTCTTTGGTATCTCATGTAACCATTATCTGCATTAAATTCCCTCTGATTTAAAATGTAGAGCAGTTTCTGTTTTACTAAATGAATCCTGACTCATATATGTGTACTAATGCAAATCTCTATTTATTATACGGATATAAAATCTCATCAATAAGTCAAAATCCTAAAATATAGTATGCCATTGGTGCTTAATAAACATCCATTTAAAAAGAAAAGGACAGCCCCATTGAGCTTTGTCTTAAGCAAAATTCATATTACTATAATGGTATATATTGAGGAAAAAGAACCATGTCTTAAGACATGAGTGTCACTCCCGTCGGACATTGTGATCAGACAGGACAAGAAAGAAGCAAACCAAAGCCAGGGCTCTCTTTACAGGAATAAGCTGAAAATTGTTCCCAACTAACTCTGACCCCTGGCCTCTTTCACTAAGATCAACCAGTATGCCATTAAAAAGTTTCAGCCACAAAAAGGGGCATTCTTTCCTTGTGATTCATATTACCCAGAAGTCTCCAGCTTCCTGGAATTTGTGTTAACAGTAGCTTTCAAAGATGATAATATTTGCCAACAATCCCTGGGGCACTACTTTACATTTTCCTGAAACAAAAAGGAGATTATTTTGTCCCCACTCCTTTGCTTATATTAGTTCTTATTTTTCTGGCAGTAAATACCAATATGTTCCTGTTAAATTATAAGACTTACTCTATTGTCTTTTAAACATCAGTTGTCAATTAAAAGTTGACAAACAAGCTTCCTGACATTCTCAGGAACATCTTATTCAGCATGTGGGTACTAATTTCCAACTTGTTTTGAGAAATCTGATTATAGCAGACAAGCATTAAATAAACTTAACAGTTTGACTTTTACCAACCTCTCACAATTACCTACTCCATTCTATATGCCTGCATCATCATCCCAAGCAATAATCTTTAAAATTATGTAGAAAGGGCTGGATATGATGGTGCATCCCAGCACTCAGGAGGCTGAGGTAAGAGCCTGGCCATGAGTTTAAGACCAGCCAGCACTACATGGTAAGACCCTACCTTAATAGATAGATAGAAGATGGATGGATAGATAGATAGATAGATAGATAAAACAGATTTATGCACAAAGAAAAAGTAAGGAGTGTGATTAGTATTGAGCTAATCAAATTCAACTACCCTCTATTGATAACTTGTCAGTTTTCTTCTCTTTTTTTATATTCCAGGGATATATTTTATTATATTTCCTATTGTCCACAGATTGGTATCTCCATATTTTAGATTGCCTCCAAGATCAATTAGAATGGTAACATCTCTTCTATGTAATGTCCATGATGTCACCCTGCCCAGAAATCTATTTTCTATGTAGTCCCTTCTTTAATATTTTATATGCAATATGTCTTAAATTTTTTACTGTATTAAAAATTCCTTTTTAAATATAGAAGTGCTCGGGCCAGACATAGCAGTGCACGCCTGTAACTCCAACACAGGGGAGGCTGAGGCAAGAGGATCGCTGAAAGTTTGAGGCCAGCCTGGGCTACAAGGTGATTCAAGACCAAGATGAACTGCACACTGAAACTTTGCCTAAGAAGACCAAATAGACAGACAGATAGATAGATAGATAGATAGATAATGCTCTTATTATATTAACCTTAAGTGACTTATCACAGGCTTGAAGACTCCAGTTAAGTTTTGTGAATATATTTTTCCTAGATGTAAGCTGCTATTCAAGGTAAATGAAAGCTGTAAAAACTTTAGTAAGACAGATTTGGGACAAAACTTTTATTCTTATTTTCTGTATATAATATTTGCTGTATTTGTTGTATATTATCCAATTTCCATTATTCTCTACCTCAGGAATATACTCGCTTTGCCTTGAGAATTATCACTGGTCAGGCTAGGAGTTTAGCTCAGAGGTGCAAGTGCCTGCTCAGCAAGTGCGAGATCATGAGTTCGATCCTGGTACCAAAACAAACAAACAACAAACAAACAAAAATTATCACTGGAATGTAAACCTCATGAGCATAGAGTTTCTATTGTTTCCCTCCCTGCCTCTGTGTCTGGTGTATAGTAATATTCAATACATATGCCAAATCAATCTTTCAAGGTTCAATTTCTTTCAAAAGCTTTTCCTAACATCCTCACCATTCTTTGGTGCCTAATGCTACATGTATATGTTTTGTTTAGATGATTCAAGAGATCAATCATCAAAATAAAGCATATAACTACTATTTTATTCATGCAAAACTGAGGGTCACAGACCTGTAAGTAATCAAATACTTTCTAGTTAAGAGGTAGATCTTAAATTCTGATTGAAGTAGGCCAGTTCCTCCATAGTGCTTTTTCTCTTCCTCCTACTCCTCTTCTTCTTTCTCTTCTTCATCTTCTTCTTTTTATTTTTTCTTCAATTTATTTTTATTAGTACATATGTGTGATACATAACAAACGCATAGATTCATTCATCATACGGAGTTGGTATATGTTCATAGTACATCTTAATCCTTCTTTTCTTAATATACCACTATGTGTCTCAAAGGGCTTGAAATTTTCTTTATGTTCCAATATCAACAGTATAGTAACATAATACTTCCAGAGTTCACAGTAATTTCTGTAGCTATATTCCTTTGAGATCTACTTCTCTTTCTGTTCTTTATTTTGTGGTATGCTCTGCTTTGCAAGTCATTCAGTCCGTATGAGAGTTTTCGTTCTAGTTTTGGACCTCCTTGGATTCCTTTTCCACCTATACACTAATAATGCATTTTTCTTGGATTTCCATCAATTCTTGTCATTCAATAAATTCTTTCAGTATACACTGATGTTTTTCCCCTTGGCTCACACTTCCTTTTTCCTACTGATCACTTTTCTGGTGGGCCATCTCTTTTCTAATCATTCTCATTTAGCTTAAATTAGCTAGCTCTCCTCAACACTTTTTAATTATATAAACAATATATCTTCATTGTAGAACTATTAGAAAAATATATAAATAAAAGGAAATATTGACAATTAGAAGTGTCCCATCCAAGGGATAAAAAAGCACTATTAATGTTGCAGTCTGCATCTTGCTACCTCTCTCTCTCTCTCTCTCTTTATACATACATATATATGCATATATATACATATACATACATATATATACATATATGTATATATACACATATACATACATATATATACATATATGTATATATACACATATACATACATATATACATATATATGTATATATACACATATACATACACATATATACATATATATGTATATATAATACTTTTTAAATAAAATTACATTTTGTATGCAAGTCATTTTCATTTAAAAGTTTGGTATTGTTGCATGCACATTAAAAAGAAAGATTGTAAAGAATAAAATTTGCAGGGCTAGGGATTTAGCTCAGTGGCACAAGAACCTTCCTTGCAAGTGCGCAGTCCTGAGTTTAATAACCGGTACAAAAAAAAACTTGCTAAGTTTGTAATTCCAGCTACTTCATAGGCTGAGCCAGGGAGATGGACATTTTGGGGTCAGTCTGGGCCTTATAGAAAAACTCGGTCTCAAATATTTGACGGTGGGTAGGAAAAGGGGGGAAAAGGAACATAAAAAGAATTAAGATGTTACGTATATTAAACAAGTCCCCATAATAAATATAATCATTATGTATTATAAATGTGTACTAATAAAAATAAACATTAGAAATATATATTTAAGTGAATCTCACTAATTATATTATCTAATTTATCTTTATATTAATCCTCTTTATCTATGGGAGCTATATTCCAAGATCTGTAGTTGAGGCCCCAAAATGCAGATATTACCAAACTCTCTCTCTCTTTCTCTCTCTATATATGTATATTTTTTCTTTTCCTATACATAGGATAAAGTTTAATCTATCAATTAGGTACAATATGAAACTAACAACAATAACTAATAATAAAGTTGAACAATTAAAATAATACACTGCAATAAAATTTCCAGCATTTCTGCTCTTGCACTTTGGGGCCATTATAAAGTAAAATCAGGTTTATTTGAACAGAAACCCTACAATATTGACAGTGACAACTTCATGATTAAGAGGTGAATAGTATATACAGCATGGAAACACCGGGCAAAGGATGACTCACAATCTAGGCAAGACAAAACAGGACGACAGGAGTTTTCACCACACTACTCAGAATGATAGGCAGTTTAAAACACAAATTATCTATTTCTAGAATTTCCTATTTAATAGTTTCAGACTGCAGTTTACCGTGGATAACTGAAACTGTGGAAAGAAAAATTATAGATAAAAGGAGAACTAATGTAACCATATATACTTTTGTTTCATTGGTTAGTTAACAACTCCCAGAAAGATGCTAACATTCCCCACTGATATTGTTTTGATCTTTTTCTTCACAGATTACACAATTATTCTGCATTATATGTTTTATGCTTGGCCATATGTTTGAACCATATGTCACTACAGATAATTATTTACTGACTCAACAACAACAAGAAAAAAATCAGTCCTCTGTCCTATTTGTTGATTTTTCTAAGAATGTAATTTATTCCCATGTTAAAATTTGGACTCTCATTTGCTTTGTACTTGCATGGTATATTTCTGCTAATTCTTTAAATTTTTAACACAGCCTCTATGACAGTGCCTGGTACATAGTAGACACTCATTAGTTTCATCAATTTGCTAAATCAATAAACATTTATTGAATTTTTAAAAAATTACTTTCATTGGTACATTTTAGATATATACAATGAATTTATCATATGGAATTTGTACATGTACATAATGTATCTTGATTCTTCTTTTCTCTCATTCCCCTCCCTTTCCCGAAATCCCTCCTCTCTTCATTTTCAAAAGCTTGGTGCCCATTTTTTCCTTTGGATCTTTTTTTTATTTTTATTTTTATTTATTTATTTTTTTTTTTTTGAGACAGGGTCTCACTATGCAGTTCAGGTTGACCTTGAACTTCCTATGTAGCTGAGACTGGCCTCAAACTTGCAGCAACCCTGCTGCCTCAACCTCCTGAGCATTGGGTTTATAGTTGTCTACCACCACACCTGGCCAGTATTTTCTAGGCAAATATAAAGAAAACAAATTAAGGGCTGGGGATTTAGCTTGGCGGCATAAGCACCTGCCTTGCAAGCGCATGGTTGTGAGTTTGATGCCCGGTACCAAAAAAAAAGAAAACAAATTAAGTCTTTCAAATGCTTCAGGTATATACATGGCTCCTCAAAATCAACATTTCACTAAAATTCTTCTATAGGTATGTGATTAGGACAAAAATATCTTTTCCAATATGCAAAATACAAAAGGAAATCCACTTCCTCTATATCTTTTCTTAGGAAACTCAAAAATTATGAGCATCACTAAGATAAAAATTGAGGCAAGAAAAGCAAAATTACAGTAGCCAGGAAATCAAGAACCTAACAAAGGAAAAAGCCAGGGACACCCAGGATAACAGTAAGCAATCAGGCATGGAGGACAACATGTAGAGATCAAAGGAATGTCTCTAGGAAAAGGAGCAAAATGGATAAGTAGGTTTCTGGCAGATTTAACCACAAGGAACATTATACTGAGCGGAGGGAGGAAAAATTAGCAAAAATGTACAAGATAAAAAGAAACAAATGAAAGCAAATCAGTCAATAACTAACTACAAGATAGGCAAAAAGTCATAAAAGAAATAATCAGTACA
The DNA here is from genome assembly GCA_004027295.1 of Dolichotis patagonum. Lineage (NCBI taxonomy): Eukaryota > Metazoa > Chordata > Mammalia > Rodentia > Caviidae > Dolichotis > Dolichotis patagonum. The sequence goes on from PVJX010022611.1 coordinate 18,552, forward strand.
TGACTTGGCAAATCAGAGAGCAATATTTATTTAGTCCAGGGATGCAAATACCCTAACAGTGATTTAATAATAATGACAATGTAACTATCAGAGGATTGGAGAGAAATAAGAATTGGAGGTTGGGTGCTCTAAATGGCATCTGCCAAACTAGAAAGTCAATATAATCTTTAGAGTTAAGAAATAACACATTGGCATATTGTTTAGAAATACAGAGGTAAACATCAGAGTAGATAAGCACTCCAGGTAGCACACATACATTCTCCTAAAACCCCTTCCATGGTCTTGGGTATGACTTAACTCTTCAGTTCCGCTGCAGGGCTGCAGGACCGGTGATGTGTTCCCACAACCATTCTGGAGGAAGGCTGACGAAGGCTGGAGGCACCCAGGGTCAGTGCTCCCTGGGATCAAGTAGGGGTAGGGGAATTTATCTTTGTTACTTGAATTCCCCATTTCATCCTTGGTCACAAGAAGGCACTTCTCCATGTCCAGTTTGCTGTTTGGCTTGATGTCCACTTTTGGTACATACTTGTATGCCATTTAGAACAGCCTTTTGTCTTCTTAATGGAAAGTGGTCCTTGAGAACAATCTTGTTTACAAAAGTCCTCATTGCCTTGATGTGGATCCCCCATATTATGGAGAAGATGGATCAAAGATTCCCAATTTGTGTTTTATTTTCTCTGTAAAAGGCAGCGGTGATTGTGATACTATGAATTGAACTCCAGGCCAAGTGCTCTACCACTGAGCTACACTTTACCTCTCAACTTGCTTCTTCAAACTAAAAGTTGTTAATCTTATCATTGCTATAGCCACATCTCTCAATTAACCCTTACCTCTTTAAATTAGGCCTTCCAGTGGGGCTTCCAGGATTTTGTTTCTTGTCTCATCACTTTAGTCTCTCCCACTGCACCACAATTAACAGAAGTCTTTGAATTTTGTGGAATGTGGTTGACCCTACTTCCTGGTTTTAAAAATAAATTAGTTGGGGGTATTTTGGTTGTTATTTAATGTCTTTTGGCTATTTTCTACTCTGAGAAAAGTTTCAGAAACTTATATGTAGAATACCATCTTTACCAGAAATTTAAAACACATTTAGGAGAATCTAAACTAATGACAATTGGCAAGGTTTAGATTCTCCTAAATATGTTTAACTTACATATAAATGTTCCTATCAAAAGTATTAAATTGTATTATGAATAGACCTTTTCAAATTCACAACCTAACACAACAGCTTATGTTTTAAGGTATAATAGCTAATTGTAGCTGCTTCAGTATTAAATTATACATCATTAATAAAAAAATTTTAAATTCTAAAATGAACACAATGTGGCATGTCTACAAAATAAAATATTATTTACCATGTAAAGAAATAAAATATAACATGGATGAAACTTTGAAAAAGTGAAACAATGCAGACATAAAAAGTCATACATTGCATGATTCCATTTATATAAAATGTTCAGAATAGCCAGATCTGTAGAGATGTGAAATAGATCATTGGTTTCCAAGGGAAGGGGAAAATGGAAATGGGGAATGACTGCTAATGGACACAGGTAATGAGTATGTTTTAAGATCAGAAAGATGATAGCC
>PVJX010022611.1:20238-30393 GCA_004027295.1 Dolichotis patagonum
TTAACTTTCCAGGGATGGGCTGGGGATTTAGCTCAGTGGCATAAGCGCCTGCCTTGCAAGCGCATGGTCGTGAGTTTGATCCCTGGTACCAATAAAAAAATAAATTTTTTTTTTAAAAATTAAAACAAAGTTTCCGGGGATTTAGCTCAGCGTCATAAGCACCTGCCAGCAAGCACGAGATCATGAGTTTGATCCCTGGTACCAAAAAGAAAGAAAGAAAGAAATATGTGTGTGTAGTAAAGCTGTATGTTATAATCTCAGGACTCGGGAGGGGGGCTGGAGCAAGAGGGCTGCAGTTCAAGTCCAGCCTCTGTGACTTAATGACTTTGTGAGATCTAGTCTCAAATTTAAAAAAAAAAAAAAAAACACCAAAAAAATAAAACTTCTTTTCATTTAAAAAAGAGAGCCAGGCATGGTAGCACACAGCTATAATCCTAGCACTCAGAAGGCTGAGGCAAGAGGATCACCACAAGTTTGGGACCAACCCTAACTATATACTGAGTTTAAAGTCAGCCTGAACTATCAAGAAGCTGACTCAAATGAGAGAGAGAGAGAGAGAGAGAGAGAGAGAGAGAGAGAATATCTCAGTGCACAGGTCCAGGGTCCAATGTCAAGTGCCAACCAAAGGGGGAAAAAAAGTGTATAATGTGCTATGATTTGTATAAAGAAAGAAAAAGATATATTTTATGAGTATAAATATCTGTAGGCAATACATAAACATTAATGAGTGATTGTCTCTAAGAATAACTCACTAAAGGATGCATGACAAGATTATAAGGCTTTTCACTATATATCCTTTTGAGTTTAAAACATGTAAATGGGATACTCATACAAAAGGAATTAAATAATTTTATCTAATTATAACTTATTTCATATTTACAAATGTAATTTTCAACCATAATTGTACATTTCTCTATTTTTTCTTTTGGTTTTATTGTCTTTTATTTCATGTATTTGAAGCTCTGATACTAGATGCATGTATGTTTACAACAGGAATGGCTTCTTATGACTTGCCACCTTTATCATTAGGAAATGTCTCCCCTTACCTCTTACAATATTCCTTGTTCTTGAGTTCACACTGTCTGATACCAGTATGAATAGTCTAGCAGTTGCATAGTATTTCTTTTCTTCCTCTTCCCATATTAACCTGTTCTTTTTTTTAATAAAAAGTTGTAGACAACACATAGTTAAGTATATTTTTATCTAATCAGATAATCTCTGCCTTTTAATTGGAGTTTTTAGACTATTTACATTTAATGCATTATTAATACGGTTGAATTTAAAACTATTTCATTCCTATTTTTCCATTGGGATTTTGTTCCCTTGTGTACTTGTTCTGCTTTCCTTTGGATTTTTCTTGTGGTACAGTTGTTCTAGTAATATATACATATGTGTGTGTGTGTAGTGCTGGGGTTTGAATTCAAGGCCTTTACTTTACACTGAGCTACATCCCCATCCTTTTTTTATTTTTTGAGATAGGTTCTCAGTGAGTCACTAAATTGCCCAGGCTGGGCCCAAACTTGTAATCATCCAGCCTCAGCTTCCCAGAATGCTGTAATTATAAGCATGCACCTCCATGCCCAGTTTATGATATACTTTTTAAACTAATTATAATCTACCCACAAGTATTATGCTACTGCAAGTATAGTATAAGAATTTTAACCGGGGATTTAGCTCAGCAGCATAAGCATTTGCCTGGCAAGTGTGAGGACATGAGTTCAATCCCTGGTACAAAAAAAAAAAAAGAAATCCTGTGTCAAGAATTTTAGGACACAACACTTTTTCCTCCTCCCATTTTTGTACTGTTACTTTAATCCTAGCTATATTATAAACCCTAGAGTACTGTTACTATTAGTCAATTACTGTAATGATTAACTTTATGTGTCAACTTGGCTGGGCCTTAGTTCCCAGATGTTTGATCAGACATTAATTTGGATGCTTTTATGAATTTATCTTTAGATGAGATTAACATTTAAATTATTATGTGAGTAAAAAGATTATCCACCACAATGTGGGTATGCTTCATCCAGTTTAGTCCAAGATCTTAATGGAATGAGGATTGTCATTCCCTAAACAGGAAGTAATTCTGTCGTCAGACTGTCTGTGATGGTAATTTTATATGTCACCTTGACTGGCCGTAGATGCCAGAAGTTTGGTCAACATCAGATGGATGCCAAGGCCACCATTGGGTATATGGACTGAGGGGCCTCTGGAGCAAGGTGGTTGGAGCCACCCACAAACTCACAGGTCATAAAGTTAGGTGAAGAAAGCTTTTAATTGAATGCACAGAGGACACAGAGACTGGGAGCAGCTGAGTGAATAAGCCCCTGGGCAGACTCCTCTGACCAATCACACCCAGCAGGATAGGTGGGGCAGGATTCAACATTCACACACAAAAACGTGAGCATGGAAACAAAATAGGCCTTTGTAGTGACTCACCAAACCTCTCCCCTATCTGGTGGATTCCAACATTGCAGACCCTGGAAAGAAACCACTTATTCAAAACCGTGGAGGAATTTTTTGGACTCATTGCTCTTTTTCTTATTGGTTTTGGGACTTTGGAGGGTTTTTCTTTGTTTGTTTGTTTGTTTGTTTGTTTTCTTCTTTTATGTCTTTGTTTTGTTGCATACAAGAGATACATTTAATCAAAAAAATCATAGACTGAAAAATCAAAGGATGGAAAACAATATTCTATGCCATAGGAACCAAAAAAGAAGCAGCAATACCTATCCTATTTTTAAGCCAAAATCATCCCAAAGAGGCAAATATATATTTGTTAAGGGAATAATATTGGTTAAGGGAATAATGCATCAGGAAGAGATAATAATTATAAATATATACACACCAAACACCAATTAACCCAGCTTCATAAGACAAACCTACTGAACACAAAAGATCAGATAACAGTTAACACAATTATACTGAAGGATCTGAATATTTCACTATCACAAATAGATCAACCAAAGAAAAAAAATCAAATATCAGAGTCAAACTATACCTTCAAAGAAATTGACTTAATAGATATATACAGCGTTCCACTCAACAACAGAATACACATTCTTCTCAGCAGAACATGCAACTTTCTCCAAAATATATAACATACTAGCTCATAAAACATGTTTGAATAAATTAAAAAGAAAGAAAACAATCTCATGCATATTTCAGATCATAATACAATGAAACTACAAATCAATGGCAAAAGAAACCACAAATATTATGCAGACACATGAAGATTCAAAGATAAACTCTTGAATAATCAAAAAGTCACAGAAGAAACTATATAGTTCTTAGACTCAATCAATAAGGACAGTACAACATACTACAACCTATAGGACACAATGAAAACAGCCCTAAGTTTATAGGTGTAAATGCCCACATCACAAAGACAAAGTAAGCCCAAGCAAAAAATCTAATGATGCATGTCAAAACAAGAACAATGCAAATGCAAAACTAGTACAAGAAAGGAAATTATAAAATCCAGAGCAGAAATTAATGAAATTGAGCCTTAAAAATTACAAAAAAATCAATGTATCTCAGAGCTGATTCTCTAAAAGAATAATCAAAATAGACAAATCCTTAGGCAATCTTAGTAATAAAAAGGAAAGAAAAGACCTATATCATTGCAAATAGAAACAAAAGAGGCAAGATCAACATGGACACAGCCAAAATACAGATTATTAATAACTTTCAAAAACCTGTACTCCAGTAAATTAGAAAATCCAGAAGAAATGGATAGTTTCCCAGAAACATATGAATTACCAAAACAAAACCAAGAAGATATAAAAACCCTGAATAATCCAATAACAGGCAATGAAATTGAGGCAGTAATTTTAAAAAAAAATCAGATAAGAAAAGCCCACGACCTAGTAGTTTCACCACTGAAGTCTACAAGAATTTCAGGGAAGATCTAATGTCAATGCTCTTCAAATGCTTTTTAAAAATCTAGAGGGAAAGAATACTGCCAAACTCATTTCCAGACGCTAGAATTATCTTGATTCTTGGGCTGGGGATTTAGCTCAGTGGCATAAGCACCTGCCTTGCAAGCACGTGGTCGTGAGTTCGATCCCTGGTACCGATAAAAAAAAAAAATTACAATAGAATTATCTTGATTCTAAAACTAGAATAGGAAAAAAATAAAAAAGAAAACTAAAGGCCAATTTCTTTCACAAACATAAATGCAAACATCTTCAGCAAGAGACTGACAAGAGAATGCAACAAATCATCAAAAAAATCATACATCATGACCAAATAGGCTTTATCCCAGGGATGCAAGGATGGATCAATATATGCAAATCAATCAATGCAATACATCACATAAACAGAAGCAAAGACAAAAGTCACAAGATTATTTCAGTAGATTCAGAAAAAGCCTTTGACAAAAAGCAACATCTGTTCATGATGAAAGTCCTAAAGAAAATTAAGTACAGAAGGAACTTATCTCAATCTGATTAAAAAGCCTTTGATGGCATACCTGTTAACATAATATTATATTTTAAAAAAGAAACATTTCCTTAAAGATCAGAAACAAGACAAGGATGTCCACCATCTAAACTCCTATTCAATACAGTACTCAAAACATCAGCAAGAGCAATCAGGCAAGAGAGAGAAATAAAAGGGATACATACAGGAAAGGAAAAAAAATCAAATTATTCTTATTTGCAATGACCATGATAATTTACCCAGAAGACCCAAAAAATTCCAACAAAAGAGTCCTAGAACTAATAAACAAATTCAGTTTGAAAGCAGGATACAAAACTAATACACAGGGGCTGGGGAATGTAGCTCAGCAGCACAAACACTACTTGACAAGTACAAGGTCATGAGTTTGATCCTTAGTGCCAAAAAAAAAAAAAATTAACACACAAAAACAATAGCATTCTTATACACCAATAATGAACTCACCAAGAAAGAAATTAAGAAAATAATAACATTTACAATAACTTTAAGAAAAATTACTTAGGAATTATCTTAACCAAGGAAGCGAAAGACCTCTAATAAAAATATACTACTTGAAAAAGGAGATTGAAGAGGATATCAGAAAATGGAAAGGTATCCTCTATTCCTGGATAGGCAAAACCAATATTGTCAAAATTCCCATGCCTTCCAAACTGATATAAATTTAATGCAATTCCAACCAAAATGCTAACAACATTTCTCACAGATCTAGAGAAAACAATCCTAAAAATCATACGGAACCAGAAGAGATGCCAGATAGCAAAAGGAATTGTAGGAAACAAGAGCAAGGCAAGAAGCATCACAATCCCAGATTTCAAGTTATATTACAGAGTTAGTTATAAAACCAGCATGAAAATGGCACAAAAACAGACATGTGGATCAACAGAGCAGAATAAAGGATGTAGATACAATAACAGGCACATTCAGCCCTTTGATAAAAGATCCAAAAGCATCTGCAGGAAGAAAAATATCCTCTTAGTCAAATGGTGTTATAACTACTTTGAAAATCTGTACTCCAGTAAATTGGAGAATCCAGAAGAAATGGATAGATTCCTAGATACATATGAATTACCAAAACCAAACCAAGAAGACATAAAAACCCTCAAAAAGTGGCTATCCACATGCAGAAAACTGAATTTAGAACCATAGCTCTTATCAAACACTAGTCTAAAATCAAAGTGGATCAAAGGTTTAAATACTAAAACAAATATTTTAATATCATTAACAGTTGCTGGAAGAGAAAATATGCAAAATTCTTGAGAACAGCAGGATCGGGAGGAGACTCAGCAAGAAGACAAAGCACACCTTTCCATAAGCCAGCTAGCCAGTGGACTGGGAAACCAGAAAGCACACACACCACCATCACCACCACCCACCCACTCACCCAGTAAGCAACTGGCTGATTCAGAGGACCTAGGGTGAGATGACAGCAACTGAGGTGCAAGGAACAGCTTGATGCTTTTATTGTTTGGTTGACTCAACTGTGGAGGATTTTCTTCTGTCTTGTTTTTGAAATCAAATGTTTTGTTCTGTTTTACTGTTTTGTTTTATTTTTGTGCCTGGTAAACTGAGCAACTATTTTGAAGGTAACAATATGCACTGCTAAATTCCTATCATCTTGTTTTGAAAACCTATATAGCTATTGTTGTTTTTTGTTGTTGTTGTCATTTTGCTTTTGTTGTTTTTTAGATTTGTTTGCATCTTGATTTTTCTGGAGTTTTTGTTTTGTTTTTCTCTTTAAAATAAAATATATACAATAGATATTGTGAATTAGGAAGAAACTGTTCAAAAGAAAAGACAAACTGTGATAAGGGAAAGGAAGACTGGATAAAAGGAAAAAATAATCTATATACAAGATAGTTAAGGTAAGTATACAGCTAGCTTCTGTTTGTTCCTTGAAAAGAATATTTTGTGCTAATATTGTGTAGACAAGATATCATGCCTATGTCTTACACTCTGAATAACTACAAGATACCAATACATAATGTAGCAAGTATTATAACTCTCCTACTACACTGTTTTGAAACTGGTTTTCATTGTTCTTTTCTGCATTTTTCTCTTTAAAATAAAATTTAAAAAAATAAATTCTTGAGACATAAGATTGGAAAGTAATCTGTGAACAGAACTCCAATGGCACAAGAAATAACAAAGAATCAACAGATGAAATTACATCAAATTGAAAAGTACACAGCAAAGGAAAGAACCAATAGTGAAGAGACACGTTACAAAACAGAAAAACTAAAAGTTATTGTTTTGTTGGAAATTCCATTAGCTAATGTTGTATAATAGAAATATAATTTTAAGTAATATATACAAGCCATATATGTCACTTAAAATTGTTCACTATTCATTCATAAATTCTAGTTATGTTCTTTGGAGTGACAGTACAACTGCATCCTTCTCAGGGACATTAAAGATCATCTTACCTAGCCTTTTAAATATTGCAGAGTTAAACACAGGTCTGTATATAAGGCAACTTGCCTGAGATTATCCATTAAGTTGCTGGTAAAGCCAGAATGAGTATTAAATGTATTCTAAACTCCTCCCAGAGTGCATCACTACCTTCCTTCATGTGGCAAGCTTCAAATATTTTATGATGCTTCACAGTGCCCTTGGTCTTCTGCTTTTAAGGCACACTATTTTAGTCTTCCTCATATGTATCTCTCAGACCTGCTCTTTGCCTACCAACACTTAACATATGGCAAGAACTCTCCATAAATGACTCTTAACCAATTGAGATTTGTGTAATTTGTACAAGCAGTACACTATATAACTTGTGTCTCACATAATTATTGTTAATAATATATGTCCATCAAGTAAGGCATTGCAACAAATAATCACAAAGGAAAAATAAAGTTTGAGATGGTTTTAAGATACATACCTATGTATCAGATGTCTCATTGACATCTGATAATTACTGAATTATTTTCCAACGTTTTTTTTTAAAAAAACTACCTTCTACTGAATATATTAAAGTTTTTTTCTGGGAATCAGTGTTAAATATAGTGGCTTTCATTACCCAGAATCCATCCCTCTAGAGAGCTAAGGCAATCTTTACTTCATTTCTGCATGTTTGAACTCTTCCTTAGTTCTCTTAAATTATCAGATTGCTACTAGTGATCCTGAAACCTTGTTTTCAAATTCCTCAGTACCCTGAAAATTAATTTATTTGCACTTTTTAGGTAAATGGGGTTTTTTTTTCACTTCTCTCCAGTTAAATCTCCTCACATGTGTTGTCAGTGATAAAATTCAAGCTTTTAATGTTTTGTTTTGGTTTGGTTTGGTTTAGTTTTGTGTGAAGTCTGAACCCAGGGCTTCATACATACTAACAGCCAGGCACTCAACCACTGACCTACATCACCAGCACTGATTTTTTCTTTTTTCTTTTTTACATTGCATAGTGAAATGCATCAACATAGAGAAGATCTCAAAACTCAGTGAACCAATTTTTTTTCTGAATAATCCATAGATGATGGTACAAAATCATGCATGGGTAAATATCTGTTCAAAGAATAATTAAATAGCACCAAAAAATTCAGTTAGGGTTTCTAATTCTACATTGAAATTAACCTTTAAGTAATTACAATTTGACCAGCTTGATAGTATCAAAGAAGAGTATATACAATTATCTGAAAAAGGTCTTAAAAATACTTCACTTTCCTACCATAACTGTGTGAGGTTATATTTTCCTAACATATTGTAAAAAAGCAAAAAAGCAAAAAAATCACAACAGATCAAATGTGAAAGCATACATGAAAATGCAACTGTCTTCTATTAAACCAAGCATTCAAAAAATACAAATAAATGTTATTTAAAAAGCTCTTATCACTAAACTTTTTAGAAAATGTTTTCAATAAAACATGTTATTTATGTTAATATGTAATAGGTGCATATTATTTTTAAATTATTATTTGTTAAATAACAAATAATGTCTGTCCTAATTTCAAATACAGTGAATATCTATAACAAAAGCTCTTTAGGTTCTTTAACAAATTTAGAGTATAAAGGAGTTCTGAGATCTAAATGTTTGAGAATCATTGCTTCTATGACCATCCTAACTACTCCAGTTTGAAGATTACGCTCTTTAAAGAAAATGAAAGGAGAGTTTCAAAGATGGCGGACCTGTAGGTAGCAGGATATGGAGCCTCTCTGAGAGAGACAGCTCAAATGCCAGAATAGAACACCCTGGAGAGACCCAAACAGAGGGAGATGGACTCTTTCAACCCAGGAAGAAACTGAAGAGAAAGAAACGGCTCGAATATGAGGTCCTGGGGCTACCATTAGAGAAGCTAAGATCGGCAAGTGCTATACTCTCCTGAGCCACCTGAATTCGTGCCTGAGATCCACTTGAGTGACCAAACCTGCACCAAAGCCACTGGCTTGAGTGGCCAGAGCGTGGAGCTGACCAGCCTGTGCGCAGCTCGCCTGGAACTGGCCCTTCACGTGACCCACCCAGAGGCACCATGAATTCGTGCTGCAGCCGCACTGAGTTCAGAGGTCCGGGAGCCCAGCAGTTCTCGGGGACAGCATCAACATGAGGTGAGTGATGGGAATGGGACCCTCCCACAGGAAAGGGGCAACCAACTAGATGACATATTGGAGTTGGGCAGGAAAGTCCTGGCTCTGTGAGGCAGTGGCTTCAGTTGGTTGCTCCCCTCACAGAGCAGATTGGAGGGATCTGCTTGGACTGGGCTGGGACCCAGTGGGTCATCAAAAATCAATTGGTTCCCTGAAAGCGGCTCACACTGAGGCAGTGAAGGCCCATGAAGGTTGACTGGCCTGGAGGGGAGGAGCCAGTGTATATTACCCTTGCTTGCACTTCACTGTCTGATAATGGATGGCAGAGGGCAAAAGCCCCTAGCCTACGTGCTCCAGAAGAACCCTAACCAACAAGAAAAGGGGCTGGGAATTACACTATACACTTGTATAGAAGAAACCAAAAACATGATGAGAGGGAGAAATAAGAAAAAGCCCTCAGCCCCCAACCCTGAGAATATTGATCCAGGAGAAGTAAATATAAAAGATTGAGGGCAGCAAACATGCAACATCAAACACAGCATCAGTGGACATAAAGATGTCATCGGGACCTCGTAAATGAGATCAAAACTGAAATATTAATTCAAGTTAAACAAGAGATAAGTAGATTAATAAAAGAAGGGCTGGGCATCTCTCAAGAAGACACAGACAGAAGAATGAAGGAACACAAAAGGAGAGAAACGTTCAATAAAGAATGTAAAAAAAACCTAGAATTCATGAAGCAGATTCAAAGAGATTACCAGGAAACTAAAGACTCCATAGAAAGTTGGCAAAACTGCTTGAAAGAAACCAAAGATAGACTATCAATAATTGAACACAGGCTTGCAATGTGTGATCATGAAAGGAAAGATCTCTTAAAAATAACAAGGGAGCAGGCAGTAATCATACAAAGGGTAGAGGATGACAAGAGGATCTAGGGCTGGGGATTTAGCTCAGCGGCATAACTGCCTGCCTCGCAAGCATTCAGTTGTGAGTTCGATCCCCGGTACCCATAAAAAAAAAAAAAAAAGAAATGAGACAAGAGGATCTATAACTTAAGAATAAAGCATGTGAATGAAGAAGCAGGAGTCAAAACAGAAGAACTGCAAAGGCTATTCACAGAAATTATTAAGGAAAACATCCCAAACATAGAAAAAGGAAATGATATGCAGATGTATGAAGCAT
>PVJX010022612.1:0-30339 GCA_004027295.1 Dolichotis patagonum
GATGCTGCTTTCTGGGAGACTTCCTGGGGGTGAAGGGCAGGGCTACAGGCCCAAACATACCTGGCCCAGATGCCAGTCTCCAGGCAGTGTCCTGCGGATGAAGGGTGGCCTACCAGTCCCAAACAGTCGCGCCGAGATGCAGGTCTGCGCAGACTTTTGATCCAAACAGCCCAGGCCGCTCTACCGGTCCGAGAGTTTTGAGTCCCAAAGAGACAGGCCGAGATGCTGCTTTCTGGGAGACTTCCTGGGGGTGAAGGGTGGGGCTATGGGCCCAAACAGACCTGGCCCAGATGCCGATCTCCAGGCAGTTCGTAGGTCAACTCTTAGTTCCTGCTAGTACTTTATCTTCAGGTTATTCCAGGTCAACAAATCTCCCTGTCTATTGTGTTTGTATCAGCTAAGGCCCTACTGTGTCCCTATTCTGTGCCCGTGTGTCTCATAAGCCTTTGTGATTTTCTTCAAGTTGGGGGAGTCCTTCTCGGCACACTCCTTACTCTTCCTGATGTTTTCTGTGTGTGGGAAGGGGTCACCCTCACTCTTGTTAGACTCTCCAAGGTCTTACAGTTAGTTGGAGGGAGCTTTACTACTGGCCCTATTTAGCTACTGTACACCTCTATTTTAGGGGCATACACACTGTGTATGCCTCTATTTTAGGGGCATATACTTCTATTTTAGGGGCATGCCACACTGATTGGAGCCAGCTGAGATCTTGTTTAGGTGAGGCAGTCACTTAATCTCCCTTCAAGCTAGCACAGATAATCTGCTGTAGTCCAAGGTTCCTCTGGGCGCAGAGTTCCAAGTTTAGCCGGTGCGTGCTGGGATTCTGCAGGAGTACATGCAGTTAGAGCCCAGGGTGGGTTCCGGGCCCTGCTGGCTGCTTGGAGTTCGCTGAGCATAGTCCAGTTAGGCCACTGGTCCCTCTGGTGCGCCTTGGGGTGGTATCAGACGCAGAGCGTGGTCTTACTGCCTGGGCGTGGAGTTCCAAGTTTGCCCCATGAGCTGGGATTCCACAGGAATGGGGGGAGTCAGGATCCAGCGATGGGTCTGGGCCCTGCTTGCTACTTCAAGTTCGCTCTCTTACCTTTTTTGTAGTAAAATTGGCTAATGTTTTATCTAGTTTGCTTATTCTTTCAGATAACTAGCTCTTTAATTCATTGGGGTTTTTTGTTTGTTTGTTTTTGGTCTTCATTTCATTAATTTCTGTTTGACCTTTATAATTTCCTTGTTTGTAGAACCTCTGAGCTTGGATTATTCTTGTTTCTCTAAAATCATGAGATGCATCATTAGGTTATTTGGGCTCATTTTATTTTTCTGGTGTGTGCATTTGCCACTATGTACTTTCCTTGTAGGACTGCTTTTATTGTGTCCCATAAATTCTGGTAGGTTATACTGCAACTATCATTTAATTCTAGGAATTGTCTTATTTCTTCCTTAATTTGTTCTGTGAATGTTTGATTATTCCAGAGAATGTTGTTTAATTTTCATATGTTTGCATGGTTTCTATGGCTTCTTTTGCTAATGCTTTTTAGTTTAATTGCATCTGATAAAATGCATATAAACTTTTTTTGTATTTACTTAGGTCTGCTTTATTAGATAGTATGTGGTCTGTTTTGGAGTAAGGATCGTATGTGACCAAAAGAATGTGTATTCTGTTGTTGTTGGGTGGAATACTCTGTATATATCTATTAAGTCTATTCACTCAGACATTTGGTTCAGCTCTGTTATTTGTTTGCTGATTTTTTTTTGTTTAGGTGATCTATTTGTGATAGTAGGTTATTGAGATTCCTCCATTGTAATTGTATTGATGTTTATCTAATCTTTTATGTCCATTATATTTTTATGGAGTTGGGCGCACCAGTGTTGTGCATATGTGTTCATAAGTGTTATCTTTTGACTATATATAATGTCCTTTGCCTCTTTTGATTAGTTTTCACTTGAAATTCACTTTGTTTGAAAACAGAATGGGTACTCCTGTTCATTTTTGGGTTCCTGTTATGTGGAGCAGAGTTTTCTGTTCTTTGACTTTTAGTCTGTGTATATCTTTTGGTGTTAAATATGTTTCTTGTACACGGCATACCATTGGATTTTGTTTCTTTATTCATTATGCTAATCTATCTTTTGATTGGTGAGTTGAGTGCATTTACATCGATGGTTATAATCAATAGACATTTACTTATTTCAGTCATTGTATTAATTTCCTGTTGCTGTTTTGCTTTCTTTCCCTTCTACTTACTTACTAGAACTACTTGATATATTCATTTTTTAGGACCTTTTGGTATTGTTAGCTTCATTACTGTCTTCTAAGGTATCTGTGAACATTTTTTGAGTATTGTTTGGTGGTCATGAGTTTCTTTAGGTTTTTTAGTTATGGGATTATCTTATGCCTCCATTGGTTTTAAAAGGTAATTTTGCAGGATATAACATTCTGGGTTGGACTTTGTTTCCTTTAAGAGTCCAAACACTTAATTCTATGCTCTCCTTGCCTTTAAGGTTTGTGTTGAGAAAATTTTTTGTAATTCTGATGGATTTTCCTTGATAGGTGGTTTGTTGCTTTTCTCTAGCAGCCTTTAAGATTCTGTTCTTGTGTTTCTGGTATTTTCATTATGTGACATGAAGTTGTGTGTTTTGTTTTTTTTTTCTGATCATGGTTATTCATGGTCCTACATGCTGTACTTACCTGAATGTAGGTTCTTTTTCCACATCCATAAAGTTTTCTATTACTTGTGTAAATAGGTTTTTTATGTCCTTTGTGCTGTCTTCTGATTTTTCATTAACTCCAGTTACTGTTGTGAGTCCTCACTGAGACATGTGGCAGCTATTGGATCCTTTTTTCATGTTCCTTTGTTGTTTTAAGGTATCTATCATTAATTTATTGTTGACTACAGCCCTGTCTTCTAGGTCTGATACTCTGTCTTTACACTGGTCACTTCCTTTCAGTCATGTTTTTCATCAACTTCTGTTTGGAACTTTCTCATGGACTCCCATTCTTTTTTATGCCATGTATTCATGTTTTGCATGTCTTTGTTGCATTCTACTAGCTATTATTAGTGTTTGCCTCCATTGGTCACTAGACTCCAGTGAGTCTAGTAGTCTAGACTCACTTATCATTTGTTTCAGTAGGGTCATTAGGTGATTATATCTTCTTTAAATTTTCCCAAGAACTTTATTGAACTGTTTACCTTCAGTTCAATAAAACTGATGAAACCTTATCAGACCCGCCTTCTCTGCAGCTCATGATTTCTTCTCATAACTTCCTCTTTACTGATTTTGGGGAATTTGGACTTTTTTGGGAGGTATTTTCTGTTTGTTTGTGCTGAAGTTTTAAATTCTTTGGTCAGATGACCCATTCTTTGGGAGCAAGGCACAGTATTGTCTGTGATTCCTCTGGCAATCCAGGTATTGGTATAAAGAGAAAACCAATTACCAGCTGCTACAATGTTACCTTAGCTGCAGTAGCAAATTCACCGCCAACAAAATGGCATCAAATGTAAACTGGATATTGACAAACCCTAGGAAACCCTTATGAAGTGTCCTTAACCAGCGCAAAGAGGGCTATAATTTTAGTGATGACAGTTAGGCTATGCTTATATTGACCTATAGTAATTCAGACTGTTAGTTTCTGCTGGATATAGATGGTAGCACTAGAGCTCAAACATATCACTAGGCTAAAGTCCTTTTTCATTAGGACTGCCCCCTCTGATGATTACTGCCAGTGAACCTGGCCTCCCACAATAGAATACAGGCCCTGCCATCTCCCTAGTCTGAGCCTGGGCCTCCCAGATAATCTCAGAAGGTCCCTACTTAGCTCTCACCCTCTCTACACCTCTCCCAAGGCTGTTTCTGACTTGGTCACTTGGTAGCATATCACTTCAGTCCTGAGGTCAAACTCTCCTCCTGGCTGTGGGTCTCATCTTTGATTGTCACCTCTGTGGCCCTGTGCTCTGGAGAATTCAGGGGCTGCGGTGTGGCAAAGAGTTCCCCAGTTTTCGTGGGGCTTGGCATGGGCACCAGGCAGGCTTTAGTGTCTGCTGGGGGCAGGACACACAGTTCCTGGGTCTCTCTGGGTTGGGGCTGACAAGGAAATCTGATTTGTGTCCATGCAGGCATTTGTGTAAGTGGATCTTGAATTGCCATGCTGTGTGGACCTTTGTTGCTCACTTACTCCAGCCCAGCTACTCTCAGGGGCCTGGCTGGACCCTCAAAATTCCATCATGACCTCAAATATAAGCTGTTTTTTCAAGCTAGCTTTTACTATAGATCTGCTCTTTTAATGTTAAGTAATGGTATATTTTTTCTGGCCTAGTGATGCCCTGTGGGCATCCACTGGCCCTGGGCTTGAAGGGGATGAGAAAAGTGGCGATTCCAACCTTCAAAGGCACTGGAATAACATATAGGGTACCTGAGGCCTTGGAAGTAACACGATATCCCAGGGAGAATGTGTGAAATGAAAAAAGAGGGAACTGGACAACAGAATTCTCAGAAAGAAGCCTATATTCCATGGGCAGGTATGACGGATATACTCTGAAAGGAAAAGTAGCATAAAGTCGGGTGAAAACATACTAGCTATGACTGTGCACATAGACAGAGTGGGGAATTGTGTTATTCCTTTTGTTTTTATATTTGTACCTTCTCCAAACAATGACCAATAGGTACTTTATTATAATAATTTGAGAAAAGTTAGCAAAAGTCAGATGGAGAATGAGCTTAGCAACGTGATTTGGGAAAACATTTTAGAATGGTAAAGATCTGAGATATTATTTGAATCTAAAATATCGCTGCTTGCTGTTGCCTGGAGGACAGATGGACCCTCCTTTCTCCCTGGGTTGCAGCAAGCAGACCGACCTCGTCCCTAGTATGCACTGTCGGTGTACTTCTCTGGAAGGTAATGCATGCATGGAGTGAATACCGATTTTGAAAACATTTTTTTTTTTTTGGTGTGGAGTTAAAGATCACACCTCCTGCCTTCTAGGGGAGACTGTCTTGGAATAGTAAAGTGTGAAGTAAGGCAGCAGAGGGACAGAAGAGACCCAGTTAACGAGAGCGGGAGGAAGTTTATTCATCTATTTCCACAAATACTGTTGTGTGTCAGATTCCATGCGTGGTACTACAAGCAGGATGATCAGTATATTAGTGTGGTTTCTGTACTCACTGACTGTGCACAGCAGGGGGGAGGCAGGCAGCTAGGAAGGGAGTCACGACAGAGTGACGAAGGCCAGGGTGGTGCAATTAGCCATCTGAGACAGGAGGTGATGAGAGTGACCGAGATGGTGGTGCAGAGGTGTGCACACTACTCTCTTGTGAACCTACACTTTCCCTGGCTATATGCTCGGAGGGGCCCTCCTGAACAAGAAAGTAACGTTTCCCCCAATAACTGTGCATGCAAGTAATGATGCTTCAATGTGGACGTGCAGATGTTTCTGTGACTGAACAAAATGACTTTTATTAATCAATAAAATGGCTCAATACCACAGTTACTCAGTGCAGTGTCCAAATATTTTTTTTTAGTCCTGCCTGAGAGGCCTCTTTTCCCTTTAGAAGCTCTCTGCTTTCTGCACCTAAACCCAGCTGAAAAGCTAGTTTACGAACAGAAGATGGGGAAAGCCAAGACAGACATGCCATTCCGTAGCAGCTGCAACAGATTGCAGCCTGCAGAGTTTGTAAAGTCACATGTCACTGTGCCGCTTTGCTTTGGGGGAGCAGCATGTTCTAGTATTGAATGCTTTGAGACTGAGTTTCTCTGCAGTTTCAGCTCCATGGCACTGTGTTTTCTTGTATGGAAAGCAAGGGACATTAGCACTGTGTCTCCCAGGCTTAAAAATGGGGAAAAACTGTGTGAGCAAGGGATTAAAACAAAGACCAAGATTAAAATGTGTAACTATGTAGTTCTTAGCTTTAAATATTTCAGGCCATGGTTGTTTGGCCTTCCTGTGTTTAGGTCTGTGACAAGGCAATATGTTATGATTTGAATAAAATAAAATGTTCCTCAAAAGTCTTATATGTTCAGAAATGAGACTGTTGGAATGCAGTTATATCATGGGGACACTAACCTGCACAATGGGGGCCTAATCTTGTCCTCAACCCCTTCCTCTCTTAGTCTTATTTGCTCTAATTCCTCCATGAGGTGTGCAGCTTTTCCTGTCACCATAATGGCTCTGTGTCAGAGCCTGCTGACAGTGGCATGAAACTCTGAAACCACAAGCCAAAATAACACTTATCATGGCCCTGAAGCAAGGCCAGCAAATTGCTGTAGCTGCTGGTTTCAAACAGGAGCCTAAAGAGAATTCTTTCTGTGGTCTGTTGGCCATTTCAGAACTTTGGAAATGGAATGGTCAGTTCATCAGAAAGAAATAGCACGTGAGTATGGCGGACTTTGGGGGGCCTGCAGGGGAGAGACCCTGGCGCCTCGGGACCTGCACTGTGCAGTTGACTCGGGGTGCTGGGAGAACAAGGAGCTCCTCCCCTCTCTGGGGGGTGGCTGTGAGTGTGGCAGACTTTCAGCTTCCCAAAGGAGAGAGACCCTGGTGTGTCGGGACCTGTGCCGTGCGGTTGACTCGGGATGCTGGGAGAACAAGGAGCTCCTCCCCTCTCTGGGGGATGGCTGTGAGACTGCTGGCCATGTGGGCTGAGAATCAGACATCTAATGTTGTTCTGTCCCCTGTCCCGTGTCCCCCCCACCCCCCTTAGCAAGTGGGAGCCAGTGAACTACACATCTTGTGAAAAGATTGGCTATGTTATTTAGTATGAGCTCCCCATATGCAAAGATAAGGACAACCATTTGGAAGAAAGCAAGAGACAATATGACAGATAGTGAAGATCCCTAGTTGTATAGCTTTGAGATTTATGCTTTCTTATGTCCCGTTCTATTCCATTTTGTTGTGTTTAATTTTACCCCCTTTAAAAAAAATAACTGTTAACACTGTAATTTGTGTATGCCAGGTACATAATATACCACGGAAGGAGTGTGTGGTCAGGGAAGCTTATCACTTCATGGAAGCCAAGAAAGAAGGGATGGAGGAGAGGAAGAAGGAGGAGAAGGTTTGAGAGAGGAGATGGGGGAAAGGAACAGGGAGTAGTGGAGAGACAAGTGGCGAGGGACACTCACCTTCCTCTCCCTGGCTCTGCCTCTTGAAGGTTAGGCATCTCAGTAGTGCCACTGGCTAGAAACCAAGCTTTTCATACACAGGCCTTTACGGTGCACTTCCCCAAACCAGAGATCAGGGTAGTTTCTGATTTAATAGGAGGAGAGAGCTTCACCTGGGCCAGGTGAGGCAGGCAGAGGAATGCTCTGAGAAGACTGCGGCTGTAGAGCTGTGAGGATTTAATGAGAGAATGATTATGGAAGCACTTAAAACATATAAGTCCTCAATAAATGCTGTCCTGTTTTCCTTTCCTAAAATTGCTTATCACCCTGGCCCTGCGATCCTACAACCTCTTCTGGAAGATTATTTGGGAACATGGAACAGAAAGCTTTATGACTACAGGGCCACCATTTCTATTTAGGCTACTAGGATAAAGGTATAGTTTTGCCAATCTAAATGTTGGCGGTAGGGCACCCTTCACCTCTAGCAGAAGTATCCCCCAGTTTGGCCATTACAACATCACCTCTGGTCACTCACTCAGGGCCAAGGATAGATAATCAAAGTGTTGAGTAGAAAGGGCAAAGTTCTCAATCGTTACTGTATTTCCTCTCTTCCTCCCTCTCAGATTCTAACTCACCTTTCTCCTCTCCTTCTTTCTCTTCTATCCTTTCCCAGCTGAAAAAGAAAATAAACAGAAACAATTTAGAAGAAGTAGAAAGACAGTTGAATTAGGAGCATGAGTTAAGCCATTTCCCATAGTTAAGTACCACATTTAGCTTTGTATTTCCTAGAAGCAAAACAAAAATGATTAAAATAGCCCAAAGCCAAAACTAAGCTATTTTAGGATTTTGGAAACAACACATTGTTTCATCATCCTAAGCCTGGTTTGCTCAGCAGATTATATTTCAGAAGATGTAACTGTAGGTGGGAAGAAATAAGCAGCGACTCAGTTCTCACCAGCTTCATTCCTCCATTTCTTCTTTGCTACAATCACTATCTGTAATTGAACAACTTCCTATTTGCTTGTTTTTTAAATCTTCTCTCTGATCAGGCTGCAGTATTCCTGAGGACAAGGAATGATAATTTTATTGATTATCACTGGATATCTGAGGCTTACCCCCACACATTTGACATACTAAATGTTCATAAATCTCGGTAACATAAGAATCAATAAAAGATTTTGAAAAAGTGCAGCTTCTCATAAGGTATACAGAGAAGTAAATGAATCAAAAGGATTCCACTAAGAAGGAGACCGAAGATAACATTGCCTCAAATGCTAACATTTTAGAGCTTTAGCAACAGCAGCCTAGCAGTCTACAATTAGTTTTACATGTTGTTTTAGTTACTTTCCTTGTTGCTGAGACAAAATACCTGACACCTGAAAGTTGAAGGAAGAGAGGTTTATTTTGGCTCACAGTTTGTAGTCCATAGCAGCCTAGCTTCAAGGCAGAGTGGTGTGGCAGAGGGACATTGCAGAGTTGCCAATCACTTCCAAATCCTTTTAGCAAGACAAGGAATTTTCTTGTCTTCTCTGGCGCCACCGTGGACTGATGCATAAACCTTGGAGCACAATCCTATGTTCCTTCTGGAGATAGAATCTTTTCTCCCCACTGTAACTTGGGAGTTTATTCCCTCTCTCTTTAGACTTGTTCCATAAGTAGTGGGTAATTTGGGGGGACATTTATCAGGATCTAATTTGCTAATTTTTACTTAGTAAAATATAGCTCTAAAAATGGCTTTTAGGTCATCTATCATGTATAGTATAAATTTTGCCATCTGGTACTTAACACTGAAGTTTTGAGACTTAGAAGCATGTCTCTTAACATATTACTCCTGCTTCTGATTTTGGGACTCTGTATTGAAGGAACTGGGAAATGACTAATCTTCATTTTTTAATTTTTTATTATTTTTTTTAATAATGAGAGGTTTATTTGGCTCATGGTTTTGGAGGGTTCAGCCCATGTTAGCTAGCTCCAAGTTAGAAATGGCATGGCGGGAGGGCCTTGCAGAAGAAAGATGTTCCACTCATAGCAACCAGGAAGCAGAAAAAAAAAAAAGCCAGAATAAGAGATACAGCCTCCAAAGGCATGTTCACGACAGTCTAACTCATCTAACTTAGCCTCACCTCCTAGTACATTCACCTATGAACTTATCAATGAATTAATCCATTTAGTATAGTACCCTATGATAGAGTCCTACCTCTGAACACAGGAGACTTTGAGTGGACATTTTAGATCCAAACCGTAACTGGCTGTAATCTTGAAAGCAGTGATAGTTCTAAGGGAAGCAAAATGACAAGAACTCATTGGGGAGGAAGATTAATGTTGCCTATTAGAGAGTGGGGTTGGGAATCAGAGAAGTTAAGCAAATAGTTCAAGACAAACCAACAAATTAATGATTAAACTGGGACTCCAAGCCCAAAACCATTTTTCTAGTCTGCCAGAAGACTACTGCCCTAAGTTCCACTGTAAAGGATATTATGTTCTCACTGGCCATGAGGAGGAGCCTGGCTCCACAGGTGGGAAAAGAACATGAATGTGGATCTGCAAGTGGATAAATGCTCTCGAGAAAGAGCAAGTCACTTTATGTGGTCAGTTACCGGTTACTAAAGCCAGAAAACTGCCTATAGCCAACCTGAAAATAGATTTTGTCAGTGGAATATTATTTTCTTGGATATGCCAGTTGTTGCATTGCCTGACATTTTTATTTTTGCATAAAATTGAACTTTATGGTTTTTCTTTGATAAGACAGGAAATCCATAATAGCTACTATATTGCATATTGTTATCCTCTATATAGTTGCTCAGACTACCAGCTTTGGGTGTGGAAAGTCAATCAAACAATATAAGCATTTGATTATTTCTTTACTTCAGTGGTTATCATCTTACCCTGTGTTCCTCTGAATCAGCTGATTGCTTATGGGGGGTGGTGGTGGGGTGGTTGGGTTCTTCTCTCCCAGCCTGCAAGCTGGCTGTCTCATGGGATTGGCATAGACTACCTCCAGCTTTTCCCTGCTTATCAGGGCCACCTCTGGCTCACAGGAGCTGTGTAGTTTCCTTCCTGTTTCTTCCCAGCTGGCAGGTCCACCAAAGACTGTACTCTACTGTACTGCTGTGGTCTTCCTTCCCCAATAAAAGAGGGTGGAAAGCCAACTGCAACTTGGACAGAGAGAGAAGGAAGTAGAATCATCTGATGTACTGAGTGACAGCTACTTAGTAATACTACAGGGGATGCTGACATTTGCTAGAGAGGTCAATTATAGGTGCTGTCTCAACACACACACACACACACACGGCAACAATGTGAGATAGACAGAAACTTTCTTGACTGTAGTAATTGTTTTACCACATCTATGTATTCAAAACATCATGTTGTATGCCTTAAGTATATGCAATAAAAATAAATTTTAAAAAAGCTCAGAGAAGTTACAGGTGCCCACTGTGATACATATCTGTAACCCCAGTACTTTTGGGGACTGAACCAAGAGGATCACAAATTTGAGGCCATCCTGGGCAATGTCTTAGTGAGACTCTGTCTGCAAATTAAAAAAGAGCTTGGCATGTAGGTCCGTGTGAAGGCTCTGAGTTGAAACTCCAATAAAAGAAGAAAAGAAAAAAAGTTTCTCCTTCATAGTTGCTCAGATGAAGTCAAGATCTGGACACGGGTGGACGGAGGGCAGGACCATGGTCATTCATAGCCCCTGTCCACTGACAGACACTGAGCTCTGGTAAGCCATCCTGCATCAAGTGTGAGGAAAGATAATGAACCTACATGAGGTCTAGGAAGAAGGCTGCAGTGTGCGGGAGAGGCAGTCACATCTGGGAGACCCAGAGGAAGGCAGAGATCTGGAAAGTAACCTAGAGCGGCAGAGAAGACATGCCATCAGACATGTCATCATCCTGAAAAGAATGCACAGAGAAGAAATAAATTTGAAAGGGCAAGATCTCAGTGTCTGTTCCCTACTTAGTTACACTTGCAGAAGAAGAAACTGTGGGTAGCTTTGGCTCTGTTCTGTCCAGCTGGGTACCATTTGCATCCGGCTTGGTGCCACAACCAGTGGCGAGACAACGTGTTTCAGTCTGTCTTCCAAGTCTCCAACATTCTTTCTCTTCTGGATGTCTTTTAATCCACTTTGGTAACTATGCTGATAATGCAAATAGCTCCCAGACTTGGAAGTGTGTTATCACAGCATTAGACTTCAGAAGTGAATTATTTTCAAGAATATTTTATTGAGAAATTCAGAGAGGCTTTCTTGGGCCTCCAATCTTTAAACATAGGACCCATGTTAGGCGATTTTAAATAACATTTAATAGTGGTACAAAATTTTGCTTATATGATAATTAGTAAAATACTTAAAGTATTTAAAAACAATTTATAAGTAAAGCATTAAGATTATTAAAGTTCAAGAGCTAATTAAGAATTTTGTTTAAAAATAGATGAAAACGACAACTAAAATGCAAATAATGAGGGGTAAATCATAACCTACCTGCACAGCCCATGGACCATGCCCCTCTGGGAGCACACAGGCTTCTGCAGTTAATTTAGCAGCTCTTATCAGAATAAAATCGAGGCTGTCACTTATTCGGTACCATTAAAATAATTAAAAGTTGAAAATTTTTTCAGATGTTGAACTCTAAAGACACATTTTATAGAAAGACATAAAATGGGGTTGGCAAATAATTTTCCTTACAATTTGCAGGATATGTGACTAATTGGTAACAACTGCCAAAAGAACTGTATTAAAAAAATTCAAAGACCATGTCTAAACTCAGAAAAAGCCATCAGGATTAATTCTTCATGATTATCATAAGTACTGATGAAGCAGTGGTAATACCTGTGCCATGTTTTTGTTATCCTTTGTATCAAATATGAGAAAAACACAAAGGAAAAAAACCCCTTTAAAATACTAGATGGATTAATCTAAAACAAAATCAAACATGCTTTCCCCAGTTTAACACTTTGGCAGCTTAACGATGTGTACAGAGCCCCGCACTGCAGACCATGAGGGTGGAAAGCAGACAGATAAAGCTGAGATCATTTCAAATCCGTGGACACCCAGACCTCAAGCCGGATAGCAAAAGCTTTTGCTTGTATTCAGACAGGAGATCTTGACAGTGATGCTAATGAACATTTTGTAGTGCATAAAATCTAGGTAATTTCATAATGAAAAAAGGAAATTTCCTTTGTTGTGTTCATTTAAAAGAGGTTTTCTGCCTTATTAGTTTCATGATCATATTAGTCTGTTCAGCCTGCTATAACATAGGCTGGGCACTTGAAAACAACAGAAATTGTTTTCTTACAGTTCTGAAGGTTGGAAATCTGGAAGTCTGGGTCAAGGTAAGAGCAGCTTTGGTTCCTGGAGGGACTCTGTCCTCAGCAGTAGGTGGTACCTTCTTGCTCGGTCCTCCCCTGTCCTGTTCTCTATCTGTGTGTCAAGAGACAGCTCATGTCTCTTCTTTTTATAAAGACACAGATATTTAGGATTAGGAACCTTCATTGTTTTCTTTAAGGCCCTGTCACTAAACACAGTGACGTTCAGAACTAAGGTGTCCACATACGAATATTGGGTGAACACAAGGCAGTCTACAGCAGTGACCCTCGGCCTTCCTTTGTATATGACTCCTGCAGGGGACAGGTATGTGCTCCACCTCCTGCACGAGAGAACATAATCATCACCAGGGTATGGACCTAAGAGGTTGCCAAAGAGAATAATCAGAACCTTCTCCAATTTAACTAGTACCTTTTCTCTTTGCTTTTTAATTTTTTGTTGTCCTGAGGATTGAATCCATGGCCTTTGCACTGTGGTGCATCCTTAGCCCTTTTATTCTTTTTATTTTTTATTTTTGAGACAAGTTCTCTCAAAATTAAATAAGTTGACCAGGCTTGGCTCAAACTTGCAGTCCTCTGGCTTCAGCCTCCCATGGTGCTAGAATTACACAAGGAGCCCTAGTTTACTCCCCTTCTTATGGCTTTAGCTACTTCTCTTTGAGAGCTATTGAATCTGGCTGTTGAATCTTCAGCTACGGTGTTTTTATTTATTTATTTTTAAAATATTTTTTGGTGCTGGGTATTGAACTCACGACCATGCACTTGCATGCTGCTGAATCCCTGGCCTGGCTATGGTATTTTTAAACTGTCTTCTACACAGCCTCTGTGTTCCATGGCCATGCTGTATTTAAGTGATTCCTTAAAGGCATTGGATTTTGTGTAAAAATATATTTCAGCTATTAAAACATGTAGCTAACATGTTACATGAAATACTCACCTGTGTTATGTGCCAAATTTGAACACATTCGAGACCACTTTTATGACTTCTCAGGGTGTCAAGTTAACTTGATTTCTTGTAGGCCTTGTAATAATGGTAATTATCTATTTCTGCCTGATTGAACAATAGCATAATAATACAAGATAAGCTGTCAAAAACAGTTTACCTGTGTAAACAAACAAAAATTTATGCAAAAAATTGCAGGCTGAAATTACTCTATAATCTCATATAAAATTTTGATTTCCTTTTCATTTGTATGAAAATAAATGACCTAATAAAATTGTCACATACAAGCACTAATAAGTTAAATTTACTCTGTTAATTTATGCTATTTATAGTCATTTATTTCAAAATTTCATTTGAAAGTAGGTTTGCTGCTAAAGCAAATTTGAAAATCAGTGCTATACATGTTCACAGGTATTTTGAGTTGCATGTTTTATTAAATAGCTAAAAACTTCTCACGCATGTCATACAGTGCAAACCAGGCTATGAAGATCATTCGTATGCAAGTCTAGGTGGGCACAAGTACATGTCATCTAGGTGCCCTTGAATCATTAGTTTTAAATCTGACAAATGAGCAGTCATTCATTATAAATCATTAGAATTCTAATTTAAAAAATTAGTGTTGGGAGCTGAGTTGGGGAGGGACATTAATATGAGTATTTGGTATTAAGATGAGAGAGACTCGGTAGGAAACTTCCTAATGGAAATGTCACTGATAGTAATTACCCCTTTTCAGTCAAGCAGGTCTTTGATTTTCCTGCAGTGTTAGGGGACCAGGCAGCCTGACAGATACAGTCAAACAAGAGGATGATTTAGAAAGCAGGAGAATCTGGAAAGCTGGCTAGGGAATTTGGAGCTGATGGTGTAATTTGATATTTGCATCATTTGAAGGGTATGTTGGGACAGGCTTTTTAATCACTGAACAGGTATTCAACAGGGGCAAATGAGAGGGTGAGAAGCAGAGATGAGTAGTGAGAATCCCAGGTGCAACAGGTCCAGCCACCTTGAGGATGGATGGAGAGGGGGAAGTAAGCAAGTTCAGGATAAAGTTAGTGGGCAGGGGCACCAGTCAAGTTCAGGGTAAAGCTAAGGGTGGCCAACTCCTTCACTTCTCCCATGGGACCCTTCTATTGCTCCCAGGTCCCAAGGGGGCAATGCCCATGACCCTCCCAGAAGTTTCTGGAAGAAGTATAGTATTATCTTTCCTGCAGGCAAGATGGCCACGATGGTTTCTTATGTTAGAGTTATATTAAAAGGCTGTAAACATCATCCCTATACCAAAGTTGCTTTCTTTAGGCTTCCCCACTTTTAAAATGATTTCTGGGACCCCTTAAACACTGTCCTAGATACATCAGACTCTCAAAGACAATGCTTACAAGTTGAAGGGTCAAATTGCTGGTGATTACACAGCCTCTTGCCAGTGGATAAATACGTTTGCCTTTTATTCTTCAATTATCCAGTATTATTATCCCCTATACTTCTATAATTTTCTCCCTCACAGAAACAGCTTTGTAATCTCTCAATGAAGACATTGAATGAGAACTCTGGCCCTGAATAATTTTCCTACTTCAATGCTGGAAACTTTCTTCATACAATGCATTATGAAAATGATGTCCAAGGCTTACATTTTCTCTATTTGTGTGTGATAAGTTAATAACAAGATTGGGTTCTCCTGTCTGTCTCTAGAATAAATCTCATTTCTCTGAGAAAATATAACATACAGAGAAACATACACCTTTATGACAGTGTGTAAAGATGGGCAAAAGGTTAAGGATTTCCATGAGTGAAGGTAGACAAATGCTTTCAGTTACGAGTTTTGTTGCTCACTAATGAAAATACTACAGCAACCCCTCTGTAAACCGGATTCAGTATTAACTGGTTGATGTAATGTTCAGGGTCTTTTTGATTGACTTTCTAGCAGTCAGAGATAACATGATGATGACTGCATTTGGTTTTTGTGGGTCGGTAATTGTTCAAACACATGGGGGTAATTCAAAGCTTTGCTTTTGCGAGTTCAGTAATTCCATCTCCACTTAGAAATGAAATGAGAGATTTTTTTTAAAGCATCTAAATAATGCATGGAGTGGTGGGTTGAGGAGAGTATTGCTAAAATTCACATCAAAAAGCATACTCTATCACACCGCTCGGTTCTCAGAGCCGTTCCATTAGTGCCCCTTTAACATGTAATATTTCCCAATTAAATGTGTTGGTAAGAATTATTCATTTTTAATAATTAAAGAGCTTCCCAAGCTCCCTGAAGAGCGTTACCATGGAGGCCCAGCTCTACTGCTGGGAATAACCACAGCATGCTAATGTAAGGAGAGGGTGACAGTTGAATGCTAGTGTTGCCAGGGAGTGACGCTAACTCAGGCCTCTTTGAGTGTCTGGGCTCTGGGATACCCATGAAGTGATCTTTTGGCTGTAGTAGATTGTGCTGTGGCTTAGTTTTCTGGCCACTATGGAAAGTGAAGTTTATCAGTTGTTACGCATTGACTCTGTTTTGCGACCCTCTAGAGGCTTTTCACAGTCTTCAGTAGTTTTTCCTAGTAGACATTGATTCCCACACTGGGCTTTGTCTCCCTTCCAAGTACTAACCAGGCCCGACCCTGCTTAGCTTCCGAGATCAGACGAGATCGGGCGCGTTCAGGGTGGTATGGCCGTAGATCCACACTGGGCTTTGTGATACCTTAGGGCTGCCATGAAATTCTCCAAACAAAATTTTCTTTCATTTTAATTCAAAATAAACCTGTAGCCTTGGGCTTTTAAGAGGGTTTGATGTAAAAGCAAACTTTGAGAAGGTAATCAAATGCAATGGTAATTAGCACTTTGTAGCAGTCACGTTGAATGTGGGTTTTTGGGTCATAGCAAGACAGAGTCTTTGTGGGTATAAATGCTGGTAAATGGAACCACAGCATTAGGGCATTGATAACTCCCAAACACTTAAATTCCAATAAGAAAGCTGTGTAATACAATAAGCCAAAGACCCCAATCCATTATTGAAAATAATAAGGATAAAGAAAGAAAGGTAACAATGTATTGCTACTGCCTACTCTTCTCCAAGGAATCACAGTAATAAAATGGCTCATGCCAAGAAAATACTTTCCACACAGCCTTGTTCTCAGTACATTGCAGAAATTGATTATTTAACTACGATTTACAAAGATAAGGTCCTGGATTCCCACAGTTTGCCACCTATACCGTGGCTCCAGCTATGCTTACAAGTATAAGTACTACCCCTAATGTGACTGTTCAGTACTAAACACCTTTTAAACCACTCTTGCATTTATACCTTTGATTCTTACAACAAAGCACTGAGATAAACAGAGCTATTTTTTATGTTAATTGTACAGAGACATTGTAAGATTTTCCAGTTTGAATTCCTAGAATTTTCAAGTTGCAAGTGTTTTACAGACTTTTTTTATTAACTAGTGAGAAAATTGACTTACAGTTTCATGGTTTGCTTTGTTTTCAAAACCATCAATTTCTCGACTTTCTTTGATAGAGGCAGTTTTACATAAGGGTTCCTCAGAACACGTGAAGTGCAAAGTGTCTTCTTTAAAGAATTTTCATTGTTTCTTACCTTGGATTAAGCTGGAAACTGGAAACAATGAAACATGACAGGAAAGGGACAGAGGACTGATGAGAAGAAGGGTGACCTGGCTTTGGGTTCTGACACTGCCTGGAATGGGATAGAACAGAGCCCTGGATTTCAGGCTGCTATGGTCCCAGGGCTTGGTGGCACTCTGGAGTTTCTGTCTACATTTGGGAGTAGTCCTGATGCAGTCATGTAGAAAAGCATGGCCGGAAGCTATGGGAACCAGCTGTCCACCCCTCCTCCCCAGTGGAGCTCATTCTCCATCTGTCAGCAGCCTCACCACCGACTTCTCCATAAACCACAGCCTATCTGGACAGATGGTTCTTATGTGGAATTATAATTGTTTTTGTTTCTCAGGGAGCTTTTTTAGTCCTCACCTTATAGTTAACATTTGAGCTAGATCTTTCCCTATTATTGTGATATCATGATACAAAAATCTATATTTGATCATGGTTCTCAGTTCCCGGCATGAAATTCCTAAAAGCTTCGTAGTTTCCCGGTTGACAGAAGCACCTGTTGGTGTTCACGAAAAGCCCCATTTAACTATATCTGAGCTCCGTCACAGATTCGAGATCAGGGCTGGCAGTTAGAGGAACCAACTATGGTTGCGTGGTGCTTGGGATTGAACCCAGGGCCTTTTGCGTGCTAGGCAAACTGTCTCCCACTGAGCTCTATCCCCAGCCCTTAGAGGAATCAGCCATGTGATGAGAGGGAACTGTCTGTTTCTCATTCCCTGATTTCCAGGGAGGAGAGAGGGGGTGAACATTTAATGAATTGCCGATCATCAATGATTTAATTAACCATGTATAAAGTATGAAGCCCCCATAAAACCCCTAAGCAATGGGAGTCAGTGAGCTTCTGGGGTGCAGAACTCAATGCTGGGAGGGTGGCAGGTCCAGGGTGCAGAGGAGCTCCACACACTCTTACCCTACACTTTGCCCCATGCACCTCTGTCATTTGGCTGTTCCTGAATTATATTCTTTCTTAAAATAAAACAAAATGACCCCAGTAAATGTATGTAATGCATTTCTCTGACTTCTGTGAGCTATCTTATAATCTTTAAACTGGAGGGGGAGGTCATGAAAACTCTGATTCTTACCAGTTAATAAGAAATGACAGTGCCATACAATTGTTGACATCTGAAGTGAGGTGAGTCTTGTGAGACTGAGCCCTTCACATGTGGGCTCTGCAATCCAAGTAACTAGTGTCAGAATTGAATCGAATGATAGAGAACCAATTTGTGTCTGGAGAGTTAGACAATTGGTTAACATGAAAAAAATCTTCACATATTTGATGTCAGAAGTGGCATTAGAAGAGAAAAATGGATTATAGTAGTAATCAGTGGGCAGTATATAGACATGACTAGTAATTTTCACATGCAGTGAATGCTGTATATAACTTATTAATAAGTTTCAATATAAGAAAATATACTTAAAATGTTTATAGTACCCTGGACTGAAGGTGGAGTCATTCCTAAATGAATAGAAATTGATTTGTCCTCTAAATTCCAGTCATGTTGTTTTGCATATTCCCAGATAATTATGGTTTTTTACTTATCTGACTGACTTAATTGGGACACTTTTACTTGCAAGGAATAAAATTTTTTCTATAATGTACTAAGTCTCAACAAATGAGTGATTCATTTTAAGGGTACCAGGAGGAATTTGAAGGTAATCTACAGGTAGGAAATGAACCACGGCTTTTTCTTGTAGAACTGGGACTGGAAAATATTGAATTAAGGTATCAACTCTCACCTTTTCTTAACAGAATCTCATATTTGGTGTCTGCTATTCCTGGAGCATCTCAAGACTGTCTTTTGTTACATGACCTATGTATTCACTGTAATTATTAGTGCATATTAATTGTGCATAATAAGAGATATCACTGTGAAATTTCCATATATGCTCATGATGTGCTTGATCATATTAACTCTCTTTACTATTTCCCACCTCAGTCCCTTTCCACTTCCCTAATAATTCTTCTTCTTTTATATTTTTTCTAGATTCTACATATGAAAGAAAATATGACATATTTGTATGTTAGGTTTATTTCAATTAACATGATCATCTCCAGTTCCATCCATTTTCCTGCAAATGATGTGATTTAATATAAATAGCAAACTCATAGCAGATACTATAGTGAATTGGGAAGAATTGAAGGTATTTCTTTTAAAATCAGGAAGAAGACAAATGAGCCCGCTCTCACCACTGTTATTCAGTATAGTGCTGGAAACTTTAGCTATAGTAATCAGGCAAGAGAAAGAAAAGGAGCAAAAATGGGAAAGGAGGAAGTTAAATTATCCCTATTTCTATACCTAGAAAACCCTAGTGAGTGAACTAAAAGCCTCTTAGGACTGATAAATACAGGGAAATGTCAGGATAAAAAAAATCAGCATACAAAAATTAGTATCTTTACTGTACATGAATAAAGAACTTGCTGGGAAGAAATGCAGAAATCAGTCTCATTCACAATAGCCTCAAAAACAAAAACCTAGCAGTGTTTTCAAATGACAATTTTAGCTCCTAAATTTCCTCTATTGCATGATCTGATACTGTTAACCAACTGAACTGGATTTTGTGTATCAATCACTTTCTTGGTTTTAAGCAACAGAAACCACAATGGCTATTTTATGTATGAAAAGAAAATTAACTTGAAAGTATTGGAGAACTTACAGAATTTTTGAGAAGATGTGGAAAATAGCAGGAAACACAGTTCATGCAACTAGCAGCACAGTCAAAGTGATGACACAGAGCTGTCCCTGTGAAGATACCTCCTACTGAGTGTCAGGTGCCCACAGCTTGCACCGCAGGCACTGGGGGCCCTGGGCTCTGCTCCTGCTAATTCTTCTGATATCTATATCAGTCTTCTTGAATGCAACTCTCCAGTATCCAGACCACTGTGCATCACTATGTTTTAATTCTAAGTCCAGGGCAGATATTTTTGATTTGTCAAGACCAGGTCATGTGCCAACTCCTTGGCTGCAAGGAAAGCTGAGAAAGTGATGCTTAGGCACTTTCAGATTCAACCATGTAAAGAGGGATATGGTTCCCATCAGGTCTCATAAAGGTGGGAAGTTCTTCAAAACTGAAAGGAGAATTTAGGTTCTGGGTGCCCAAATAGAAAAACAAAGCACTTAGGGGTTGGGGGTTTAGCTCAGTGGCATAAGCACCGGCCTGGTAAATACAAGGTCATGAGTTCAATCGCTGGTACCAAAAAAAAAAAAAAGATTCTATAAAAAAAACCCCCCACATAATTTGGGAGTGGGAAAAAAAAAAGAAAAACAAAGCACTCAAAAGTAAAAACAAGCGGCCACTCAGCTCGGTGATCTATGAATATACACAGTCTATTCTAAGTGGGATAAGCGTGTCCCTACACCAGCTGACTGTGGCCTGTAAGGCAAGATAGATGCCCTTCGACCCAGAGCTGGGCTTTCCTGCTTGGTGGGTGGGCCCTTTCTTCTCTAAGAAGTGGGGTGTGAAAGCATTCCTGGGTAGTCCTATTTCTTTTACTGGTGCCAGCTCATGAATAGAGTCTTGAGATTACATTGGTACTTCATGATCTTTTGATGACTTGTATCGTGTGCTACCCATCTCAGATTACTTGGTAAATTATGACTGGTTGCATTAATATGTCTGCAGTCTACATTTATGTTTACACATTCGTATGTCTTCCTGGGACAGCAGTGGTTACTTTGGGGAGCTTTCTAGCTTTATGAAGTTCAGACTTTTTTCCACTAGGTCTGATTCCTTTTCCTGCTTAGAAAATGGATAAGCCCAAGCCCACTCCTTAATTGGACATCTGAAATTATATCTCCTAATATTCACCAAACTGTGCCTAATGCAACACTTCTTATTTAAGGATCATATCTCATGATAAATTAGAGTAATTCTCTCTCGGTAAGAGTCAAATAACTAGCCAGGAAAAGCCATAGAGAGCCATACATAGTAAAATCCATATATAGCATTGTGTCTTTAACTTGATAATTTGGACATTTAGGGTTCAAGTATGATGAGACTGAATATGTAGCTCAAAATTTTAGCATCTATCCCCAAAGAGCTTTTACATTTTTTAATTTAATGAAAATTCAGATGCTTGGCATGGTGGTACCCACCTGGAATTGAGTCTAGCCTCGGCAACTTAGTGACTTAGCAAGACTCTGCCTCAAACTAAAACTAAAACTAGAAACAAAAATAAAAATGGCTTGAGATACAGGTCTGCTCCGGTTCAATTCCCAGTACAGCCATATATGCATGTGTGTGTGTACGTGCGTACACACACACACACACACACAAATTTGAAACTTCTTTTGGGATTTTGGTTTTGGGGCCTGGATTTTAACAAGTAAAACTTGGTATTTGGTAAATGGTTCCAGGAGCAATTATCTTTAACGTTAGTTATTTGTGTTTTAGAGAAGGAAAAAGGTAAGTCAGGGGAAAATATTCTAGTTACTTGGAAATAAAAGGAGTCTATAAGAAGCAAAACATATGTAATAATATATATGTTATGAAAATCCAATCAGGGTGAGGTAAAAGAATAATAGAAGAGCTTTCTTCATTACCTGAAGTTAGATTTAAAAATCATGAAGCTAGGATTTTAAATGTGAGACTATTTAGGCACTGGAAGGAAAATGGAGATGTTTAAACATTGTCAAGTAGGTAAAAAAAAACAGTTTCCATTGTTATTGTCTACTTTGTGAATTCTCATGATCTACCTCGGGATAAAATCTCTTCTGAAGGTGTGCTATGTCTTAGAAGCTATAGTTGCATCTGAAAAATAATGACAGAATTATGTCACAGGCCAGATTGCTGGGCAGTTTTTTTTTGGGATAACATAGTTGTATGTGAAAGGTATCAAAATGAATCACACTTATTTATATTACTTTGATAAAGAAGAAATATGATGGCATGTGAAGTAGTTAGTTGAGTTACCATTCAACTGAGTTCTCAAAAGCAAGGACTACCCAACTTTCCCTACGGGACCAGCCTTTGTGGATTCTGTGGTTACTCTTCGAGTTATTCACCTCTGCCTGTGTAGCTCAAAGGTATCCATGGGAATGAATGACTGTTACTCATTGATACTGAAAACTGAAAATTTTACTCATTGACACTGAAATTTGAATTCATTTAATTTCACATGTTGCAAACATTATTAAGGTTTTGATGTTTTTAGATATTAAAAAAATACAAAATCCATTCCCAGCATTATGGGCTATCAAAAAACAGGTGGTGGTCAGATTTGGTGCATGGGGTATAGTTTACCAATCCTGGTTTAAAATATTCTGTCCTTTCCTTATCTCCTAGTTTCCAAGCCAGTTAGGATTAAATGCACTCTTTATGAGGCACATCAGATCTTCTGTATCACAACTTTGTTTTAAAATAGTACAGTCTAATCTTTTACACTTCTTTTCCCATTCTGGTGTGGATAGCATTAATTTATATTGTCAAAAATGTAAAATGCGGATAATACAGAATTTACAGATTCAATATTTATCCTCTTTCACATTATTTAGCTCTTCTTTTCCCAGTTTCAAAGAATAATTTCTAATCCTTCCCCTTTCCTTTTCATTTCAAATCTAATTTGTATATGACATCTATAATCTTCTTTGGAAAAGATATTTGCCATGACTCAAACAATCCCTCTGTTTGCTTTTGGTTCCTTATTCTTGAAATAAGAGAATACATATTTTAGTCCCAGGTGAGGAAAAAAACCCCAAAGTAAATGGAGTTGAACATCACCCAAAATGCAGGCTTTGCATAAGATGCCCAACTAATTTCCCTTAGCTCTGTCTGCTCTGTTAATTTTCTGCCAGTTGCTTATTTTCTCATAAATCTTACACACTCTATACCTGAAACAGCAGGAGCGATGAAAGCTCACGCTTGAACTAGGTAAGTGGAAAGAACTTAGCCATTTTATTATAAGAAGAAGTCACTTCTAATTCAATGTATCCAATAATAAGGGTGTGTGTATACATTTCTTATAGATAGATCTATGTGGACTGGGGGGGATATTAAACATTGATATCATAAAGTATATACCCTCAGGGAGTTTTCAATTAAAGAATACTCCAAAATATATTTAAATAAAGAATGGAAAACATGCCATCTGAGTTAGCCAAGAGACATCAGTATTGGTAGACAAAAATCTCCTTTACTTTTCTCCTGCCAGAAATGCTTTGTTGAAGAAGTTTTAGACCCTCTGAAATACTTCTGGAAGGAATCCCACATGTTTTCTTTTGCAGTTCTATCTTACTACCACAACTTTGATTATGTTGTTGTCTTGCTATAGCTTTTTGAGCACCTCGAGGTCACAGCTCTGAAGAGTCTTCCTAGCTTGATTTTCCTGTGCCCTAAAAGTAGGAATGTCTGGCTGTCAATTATGCATGGAAAAATTTTTCCCCTAATTTTTATTCTCTGCAGCAAAGCAGTTTCTTCTCTACACACATTTCTTAGCAAATAGATGATTCAGCTATTTTATTTTTTGAAATGTTCGTTGCAATCTGTTCCTTACATTAGAACTCAGAAATTGATCATTGAAGACTGTGCAGTGGATAATCTGAGGGTTGGATACCAATTTACAACCATCCTTTCCCTCAGTAAGAATCCAATGATCAGGACAACGAGACCCTGGCCTTCTCCCGCGAGTCAGCACTGCTCGTGGATTGTGGGGGGAAGAGAACAAGAACGAAGCCCTCCCTGTGAATCAGTGCCATGCACGGGCCTTCCACTGCTGGGGGAATGACCAAACCCCAGTCCCTTCCGGCGTGTGGGCTGGGAAACAGGAGGCACCCCCTTATTATCTTAAGCAACCTACTGATCCAGAAAAACACAAGCTTCGATGATGGCTATTGAAGTGAAATACAATTTGATGTTGTGGTGTTTGGTGTTTCACTGACTTCCAGGTCTGGGGCCAGTGGTCTGAGGATAGCGTTATGCAGTGTGTCATCTGTGGGGGATCTCCTTCTGAGGATGGTGACCATTGTTGATTCCCTACTGTCTTGTTTTGAGGTCCTGTGTCATTTTCATTGTTTTGT
The DNA here is from genome assembly GCA_004027295.1 of Dolichotis patagonum. Lineage (NCBI taxonomy): Eukaryota > Metazoa > Chordata > Mammalia > Rodentia > Caviidae > Dolichotis > Dolichotis patagonum. The sequence goes on from PVJX010022612.1 coordinate 23,972, forward strand.
TTGGCTGGGTTTTATTCTGTTTTATTTTCTTTGATTTTGTTGTGTCCGACGGCATGGGCAGCTGTGTGGAGAATAGTGGGATATATTATGGTAGCCATTTTGGATTTAATATTACCTTGCTTTGAAGTTCTTTATTGTATTCCTTGTTTTATTTTTATTGGTTCTATTCTGCTTTGTTTGATTTTTACTAAGTCTGAGGGTGTGGGCAGCTATTTTGAGGATGACAGAGGGCATTATGGTGACCACTGTTGATTTCATATCGTTTTGAGGTCCCGTGTCACTTGCACTGGTCTGTTTTGATTAGCTTTGTTCTGTTTTGTTTTACTTCATTTTATTCTCCTTAAAATAAAAAAGAACACAGTGACCTAAACTAAGTGTATTACCTTAATTCTCCTTTCTTATTAAGTGAATTATTTTCTCCAACCATTCTCATATACTCATTCATCTAGAACCTGGGCCAGGCAAGTCCTATCGACCCCAATTAAATGCTCAGTGTTTACACACTATGTGGTCTTTCAATCTGAGGTTTCTGCAGGCAAGCACATTAAATAGCCAGAACGAACTGCACACATGATAGAAGTGTTAGGGAGGTGCTCTGAAAGAATACGTGATTATGTATGAGTTGTGAAAGAAAGAATTCATGAAGATCCAGGATTTGAGTTGGGCTTTGAAAAATGTACAGAATGTGAGTAATCAACAGTCTTTCTACATTCATACTCTGATTAATGTTTTAGGAGTTTATACTGTAAGACCAGAGATTATCTGCGTGGACATATCATCAGGTGATAGATAATAAAAGTGTCAAAAAAGCATGAAACAAATGAATAAAACATATTTAGAGGAATAAATCAGTTGGAAAATGTGTTTCTTAGAAAAAGCGTATCTTATATTAGTTGATGTATTTTTAGACTCTACATCAATGTATCATGCCCTCTAGCAGTTTTTAGTTGTGTCTGTAAAAGAAAAAAAGTGACTTTCTATCCAAGAAAGTCTTCATGGAAAAAATGGGATTTAAGACATTCCTGAGCATTTCCTAAAGTCTCAAGAGTCTGGGACCAATTTATCTTATAGGATTTATAGGAAAAAGTTGCTTGGAATACCACCAAGATGAACTCCAAGGTAAGATGTAATTTGCCTTTGTTTAAGCAACTTTCTAGTAAATAGAAGTTTTGTGTTCATCAAGTGATTTTTTAAAAAAAATTTATTATAAAGAGAATAAAACCAAGCAAAATAAAACAGAATAAAGCCAATCAAAACAAAATAGTGTAAGTGATACAGGACTTCAAAACAAGATAATAGGAAATCAGCAATGGTTACTATAATGTCTCTTGTTGCCTTCAAAATAGCTGCCCCTAACTTCAGACACAATAAAAACCAAACAAAGCAGAACAGAATAGAACCAATAGAAACAAAACAGTGAACACAATAAAGGACTTCAAAACAAGATAATAGTAAACCCAAAGTGGCTAACATAATATATTTTGTTATCTTTGAAATAGCTCCTCATGCCATTGAATATAATAAAATCGAACAAGACAAAACAGAATAAAGGTCAACCAAAAAACAATGAAAATGATACAGGACTTCAAAAAAGATAATAGGGAGTTAACAATGGCTACCACCCGCAGAAGGAGATCACCTGTAGATTTTACATTGAGTATTGTTGTCCTCTGAATAGATGATCAGATTACCAGCTTTAGGCCTGCAAAGTCACTGAAACACTAAACTCTACCAGCGTTAAGTTGTGTTTTACCTCAATAGCTATCATCACAGACTGTGTTTCTCTGGATCAGCCAGTTGCTCAGAGGTGGAGGGGCCTTGGATCTTCTTGTCTCCCAGCCCACATGCTGCAAGAGGTTAGACTCTGGTTCTCCCCACAGCAGTCCATACATGGCACCTACTCACAGGCAGGGCTTGGCTTCTTGTTCTCCTCCCCCACAGTCTGTGAATGGTGTCAACTCACAGGAAAAGGCTGGCATCTCAGTTTTTTCCTGCCAGAAAAGAACATTTGTGCCTGTAGTTTTCCAAAATGGAGATGGGAGAAGGAACACAAACTAGTTCTCTGGTTGTTAACATTATAGTTATATTTGTATTGATCTGAAGAAAAAGGAATACTGTTTAAATCTGGTTTAGGGAGAATTAATTGACTGGAAACTGTCAATTAATTGTGAGATTATAGTTGCTTTATGAAGGATGGACTTAAATTCTTTCATCTCTTTATGGATAAACAGCAGCATAGGATATTTGTTTTGGACTGAAGGTTTGAGTTTTCCCTGCCCCCGAATTCACATGTTGAAGTCCCTTTGTAATGCTATTTGGAAATAGGGACTCTGGTACTTAGATTTAGATGAGATCATGAAGATTTGTCCTAATTATATGATTAATGTCCTTATAAAAATAGGAAGAAAGTATAGGACTACCTTCTTTTTTTTCTATCATGTCAGGATAGTTTGAGGCAGTCATTAAGAAAGGAAGAAGGCCCTTGTCTATAACTGAATCTTCTAGAACCTTGATCTTGGACATCTAATCTCCATAACTGTGAGAAATAAATATTTGTTGTTTGAGCCTTCTAGTCAATAGTATTTGATACAGCTATCTGCCATGGTTTGAAGGTCCTGTCTAAAACTCTTCTGACATTTAATTGCCGCTGTAACAGTACTAAGAAATGAGACCTTTAAGTAGTGATTAGGTTACATGGGCTCTACCCTTATAAGTAGATGAATGTCATTTTCATTAAATGGAGTCAGTTATCACAGAAGAGGGTTCCCAAAGAGCAAGTGAATTCAGCATGATTTTTTGGTCTCACCTGTGTCCACTTGATGCTGTTGTAATACACCATGAAATCTGGGCAGGATGCTAGCACCATGATCTTGGACTTGGAAGCTTCCAGATCTCTGAGACACATAAATATTTACTGTCTCTAATATTCTGTAATTGTCTGTAATATTCTTTCTGTAATATTCTGTTTTAGCAGCAAAAGTGGACTAACACAGAAAACTGGTATTGAAAGTAAGATACCAAATACCATGCTATTATTATTTACAATAACTTGGAAAAATCTCAAGAGTATTATGGAGAGTAAAAGAAAACCAAACTCAAAAGGTTATAAACTATATGAATTTATTCACATAACAATTATTGAAATAAAAAATCATAGGGATGAAGAGAATAATTCTGCTAGGGATTAGGGATGGTAGGGAAAAGGGAGTAGGAATGGCTACAACGGGGTCACATGAGGATAAGGCAAGAACAGTTATGTATTTGAATTCTGACCATGGTTGCATGGTTCTGATAAAATGAGATACAATTATACTTAACATTACACCAATGTCAGTATCTGATTTTGATAACATACTACAGTTATGTGAGATCTAACCAATGGTGGAAACTAAATGAAGAGTATTGGCATCTTCTTGTATTATTTTGTAACTTCCTATGAATCTATAATTATTTCAAAGCTCTGTTAATTTAGTGTCTGTAGTCATGCTGAATTCAAATTGTAGAAAATGTAAAAAATTAGTTTTAGTATATGACATACCATGATTTCCTTTATTACATATACATATAGATTATTTTTTGTGCTTCTTAGTAGATTGACCCTTTGATCATTATGCCGTGTTTCTCTTTGACTCTAGTAATATTTATTGTTTTAAAATGTAGTTTTTCTGACATTAGTTTAACCACTCCAGCTTTCTCTGTCTCTGTAGTTACTGCTTGTGTTTTCGCTGTTTGTTTGTCTGTCTGTCTGCTATGTCATCTATTTACATATCTACTTTTATTTTCAATTTTTTGTCTTTGAATGTAAAGTATATTTCTGTGGACAGTATTAAATTGGATCTTTTTAGACCATATTAAAATATCTGTCTTTTGATGAAATATTTAGCCCATTCACATTTAATGTAATTATTGACATTGTTGGATTTACTTCTTATTTTGAATGTGTCTCAGGTTGTTTTATTCCTCTTGAATGCTTTATGACATGTTAACAAAACTTTTTATACACCATGTCAATCTCTCCATCAATTAAAGCCTTTTGTTATTTAATGTGTTGTTCTAGTGATTACAAGATACATCTCATAATATACTCAGTTAATATCGACTTAATTCAGGGATAATGTAGCAACTTTACTCCAATGTAATTCTTCTCTTTTGCTATCCTGTATATTTATTACATATAATATAGATAAAATAAATCTTATAGTATAGTGTTGTAATTGTTGAGTTAGACAATCTTGTATTTTAAAATAAATTGAAAGGAAACAAAAATATACACAAATGTATATGTACATGTATATGTATGTCTTCTATACTTATATACATACTTCAGTCTTCTATGCTTATATACATACTTGCCAAATCTGATACTCTTTTATTACTTCCAAAGCTTTTGAGTTAAGGCTTGTGTAATTTCTTTCAGCATGAAAGATGTGTTTCAATATTTCTTATAAAGCAGGTCTACCAGAAACAATTTTCTTCAGTTTTTTATTAACTTGGGATGTCTCTTTTTTCTTTCCACTTTTGAAGGAGAGTTTTATTAATTAGATTTCTTGGTTGACAATTTATTTCTTTCAGTACAAATGGTTCCAGACTTATGATGGTTAAACTTGAATTTTTCAACTTTACAATGTTGTGAAATTGTTATGAATCCAGTAGAAATTGCACTTAAGGTTTTAAATTTTGACCTTTTCCTGGGCTAATGATATGCATTATGCACACTCACATGACACTGCTCAGTGCGGGGAGCTTTAGCGCCCCCCCCCCCCAGTCTTGTGCTCCTGTGGGTGAACAACCTCTGTAATGTATTGTGTTAGTAAGGCATGATACCTGTTGGGTTAGGTATAACTAGTTAAAGTGCATATATGCTTAGAATATGGATTATATTGCCTTAATGGATTCTTTTGCTTCTAATAAGGAGTCAGTCATAATTATATCATTGTGTTTTGTATGTGATAAATCATTTTTCTCTTACTTTTGGGATTTTTCTGCTTGTACTTGCTATCATGTTTTTGACTGTGACATGTTTTGATGTGGATTTCTGTATTCATAGTACTGTACTTAACGTTGAGGTTCTTGGATTCCTAGGTTAATGTTATTTCAATGAAATTTAGTTTTAGTGAGTGTTAAATTACTGTTTCCTTCAATGGATTTTCTACTTCTTTCTCTTTTTATGTCTATCTTTCCCTCTCTTAAATGTTGTCTCCTACATTATTGAAATTCTGCTAATATTTTTTTTCTGCTAATATTTATTCACTCTTCTTACTGGATAAATTTCACTGGCCTATCTTTCAGTTTACTGACTTTTCTTTCTTCTGATATCTCAAATAGGCGGTACACTAGATCTACTAAATGCTTCATTTTGGTCATTATTGATTTCAGCTCTGAAATTTCTATTTTTTTTAATTGTTTCCACCTCTGCACCAAGATTTCCTATATGTTGAGTTAGTCTCATTCTATTTCCCTATAAATATTTAAGTGTGGTTTATTTAATTCTTTGAACATAAGTGGAAGTCTATTGAATCTGACATTTAGACCCACTTGAAATTAGTTACTTTTGACTACTCTTCCTCTTTCTCTTGAGCATAGTCCATATTTTATGTTTCTTTGCATATCTTTTCATTTTTTTGGAAAAAACTAAACAGTTTAGATTATTGTAGGTTATTGGATTTTTTGGGAGAGTTTTATTTTATATCTTGTATTTTCTTGGATTTGACCTGAACATTTATCTCTACTCAGTTTTTAAATACGTATTTTTATTTCTTGTCTTGTTTCCTAATAGCTGTTTCTATGTTTTCATATTTTAGATACCAACCAACAATGTAGGCCAAGATTGTATTCAAATATCTCAAACCATAATCTTCCAGCACCTGCCGATAGGGTTTTGTGTTCATTTGGGGACCATTCAGTGTTAAAGCTATTCCTTTACTTTGGTTCTTCCTTTCCACCAGCCAGCTCAAATTTCCCTGGCAAACCTGCTTAGTTTGCCAGTTACATAAGGATGCATAGGGTGGATTACCTAGGCTCTCTGTGGCTCTTTCATTTTCAGAGGAAGGGAGATTTTTGGCCTTTTATGCATCTATAGGTGATTGTATGTTTTTAAAACATGAAAGATGCATATGTTTCATTTACAATTTCAATTTATGATTAGAGGAGACAGAATCTATTTTCCAAAGCCAACACCTCTCTCTCTTCAGAAATATCACAGCAGATTCCCATTTTTGGGTTAGGTCTTTGAATTTGTGGGGCCTGATGTTTTTCAATTCCTTATATGTTCCAGATATAAGTCCTTTGTTTGAGGGACAGCTGATTAAAATTTTTCCCCATTCTGTGGGTTTTCTCTTCATTCTGCTGGTGATTTCTTTGCAAATACT